>WOFQ01000147.1:0-24229 GCA_012184525.1 Xenoacremonium recifei | reverse complement strand
TCTGTAGCTTCTTCAGATTGTGCGGATGCTTGGTCCTGTTTTGCTAGGCGTTGAAGAACCCTGTCGACCCTGCTTTTGATGTAGGGCTTTTCTAGCAGCTTGTTGACCTTGGATTCAATATCCTGGTCTGGCTTCCAATTTGGTGTTCTTATCTGTGGGTTATAGTAGAAGCATTCTTGATACCAATGCCTCTTTCCACATATGCATTGTGGCTTGGGTCTTGGTCCCTTTGAAGCCGTTGTGTTTGATTGAGGGGCATCTGCTTGTTCCCCTTGAAAGCTGGTAAAGCTGCCTTTGGGGCTAGCTTTCTTGGTCTTCAGTGATTTCTCAAAGAGCTCACTGATCTTGAGTCCATCTGGAAACGTTACTTCCCAGTTAGCTGGGCCTAGTTGGGCCATATCTTCTAGCTTGTTGTTCCAATAGTCCGCAAAAGCCGAATTAATTGGACTGATAGCTTGAAGGAATTGACGGGTAGGGCGAAGTCCCTGAGCATCAGGAAGGTTGATCTTCCTTGCCTCTGTGAGGACCTTCTGCCAGCTTGTGATCCAGTCTTCGATTCTGGATCGATTTGGGGCCCTTAGAATAGCTTGATAGCGATCTAGGACTTCTTGTTCGAGAGCCCAATCCGTGGGCTTGACTCGAGCTTGAAGGAGTGAGAGTTCCTTCGCGATATCGTGCTCATCGGAAATAACTGCATAGTAATTTCCAATGGTCTTGACGATGTGTTGTTGAATTGAAGCTAGGGCTTTTTGCTGGTCTCTGTATGACTGGCACTCTACCCTGTAGCTGCTGTGTAGGAATTCGAGTCTTCTGAATTCCTCTATTGTGAGGTCAACAAGACTTGTTGCCTCTGAATTGATCAATTGAAAGGTAGGCTCGGCTGGCTTTTGCAGCTCCGGCTTGTCATCCTTTGTTGGATCAATAAATCCCCAGACTCCCTGGGTCGTAGCATATTTCTGGATAATGCCAATCCATTGTTTCCAATCACCAGGTCCTTTGAGACTGACCTGGGAAGAGCTATCTAGATCTATAGGATCCATAGCTACTATATTCCGTATTGCGCAGTAGAAGGTAGTCTTCTAATCAGTCTAATCGATATAGAGAGATCAGAAGGGGCAAACCGGGCTCATAACTGTGGCAGGTAGGAACAGCAAGCTGTCACATGGATCCTCTTTCTTGATCTTGGAGGAAATAAAAGCTCTTGATTTCTAACTAAATGACTGACTAGAGGCTAGTTAAGTAGAGACAAAGTGAGTGGTCTTTGATCACCAGTATTTGATCAAATGGTTAGTTGTTTGAGGTGTGTGTTATATCAGTCAGCGATACCGGAAGACCAGTCTTCCGGTCTCACACGTGTGTGTGTGTGTGTTTCAGCTGTCTTCAGGGCCAGCCTGTCATCAATTGATGTCATGTGACGCAGCCTCGTCAGCCTATTCCTGTGACATAAAATATTATATAAATTAAATTTTAATATTATTAAATTATATTTTAATTTATATTAAATTTTTAATTATTTTTTTTATTTAATTATATTATAATTCTAATTATTAATAGTTTTTAAAATAAATATTGCTAATACTTCAGTTTTATACTTTACCCAAATCCTAAAGTAGTCAATTAATTGTCAGTAGCTGCTGCTAATAATTCTTATTACTGGAGGGGCCACCCTAACCTTAACCCTAACCTTGGGTGCCTTAGGTTATGACACTTTGGTGCCTTAGGTCATGAAGAATGGAATCAATAAGAATTACAGGCCATATGCAATTTAGCAGTAGTTGCTGCTAACAATTCTCATTACTGGAGGCATCTATTATAAAGGAGGGGTTACACAGAAAATAGCTCAATCAGCAAGAAATTGAATTAACAAGAATTACAGGCCATATGCAATTCAACACTGTATTATAACTACCCTCTCGCAAGCTAACTTATAACAAGATTATAGCTAACTAAGGCTTCCAATCCTATCCCTTATATCCCAGCCTAGATATCTTATAACATTTCAAACTTATGCCCCTCTTGATGAATCTTTTGAATATGCTTGAAACACTTAAAACATAGGTCAAAATCAAAGCAAGTCAAGCACCTGTAGCGCTCCCCGTATATTGTCTATACAGAGTGTAAGGGTCAGCTTCTAAAGATATTATAGAGAATCAAACAATGTATTGGAAAAATTGGACTTACGCAAAAACAACTGTCGCAACTTGCCGTTCTCCGTTGCCAAGTCTCGCCAAGCTCTTCAGTCATTTCAATGTCGCCCATCTTGTCTGACTTTGCAGTTGTTCTGGCAGATCGAAGCATGTTAATAAAGCGCTCGTTGTCATGACGTCTTGCCACGTCAAAGGGCAACCAACCCTGACGGCTCTCCTTCGTGGTGCATAGCTCGAGCTGCACTGCGTGGTCCTTAGCTGCCAGTTTCAGGATCCGCTCTATAACTAGGGAGTCACTTTGTCGACAAGCCCAGTGCAGCACATTCCACCCATCAATATCTTTTTCGCAGAACACTTTCACTCCCGAAGATGAGGCGTCGATTATATACTCGATAGCTCTTATCGAACCACGGGCTGCCGCCAGATGAATTGGCTTCCGGCCTTGTTTGTCTGGTTTTTCGAGGGCCGGCTTCATAATCTGGTCAAATATGACCATATTGGCTCGCGGATCAGCGAAATGTGCAGGTAGCCTTCCTTCCTTGTCCTGTATACTGGGAGAAAGTTTTTCCCGGTAATCCAGGAGCAGAGGTTCAACTAGTTCGGGGTATCTTTGCGCGGCCAAGTGTAGCAATGTTCCACTAGGCCCGCTCGAATCCAATATATCTGCGCCGTATTGTACGAGTAAGTCGATCATTTTTCGTTTCTCATCGCTTGTCGTCTTTCCCTCGATGCATGCGTACAATGCGCTCCACCAGTAGCCCCCTTTCATGTTGACGTCTGCTTTCCCGTTGGGGTAGTCATCTTTCAACAACGCTTTGACAACTTCCCAGTGGCCCAAATATGCTGCAAGATGGATGGGTGGCCCACGCTCTTCGCTCGTTACGCTGTTGGGATCGGCTCCGTATCTAAGCAACAGTGAGACAAGTTCAGCGTGGCCTTCCCTCACGGCCGCGGAAAGATCTGCTGTCGAGACTTCCGCGCCTTCATGGAGAAGCTGTTCTACGAGCTTCGAAGAGCCCTGGGTGGTCACCTTCCGAAGAAGCTTGTTACACTCAATTTGTTTCTCGCTGGATCCGAGTCCCCTGGACAAGGAACGCCATAGCAGTAAAAACATGTCCTCCTCCTTTGCATCTACCATATCAAGAGGAGTTTTGCCATCGCTGTCCTCCACGGCGACATCGGCGCCGGCGTCAATAAGCAGCTTGACAATTCCTGGGAAGCCCTTGCGCACTGCATCGCAAAGCGCAGTTCGGCCCGACGCGTCCTTGCATTCTAGATTCGCCCTTCTGAGAAGCAGGAGCTCAACAACCGAGCGGTGACCGTAGTATGCTGCTAGCCCTAGAGCTGTATTTCCGGCATTGTCTGTGTAGTCTTTGTCCGTTCCTGCGTCAAGAAGGAGATTGGATAGCTCTATACTGCCCTCCATCGCTGCAGAGTGTAATGCCTCACCCAATACTATATCGGTCGGATTGTAGACCAACAGAGCTTTGAGAACTTCGACACGATTCTTGATAACAGCCTGCTCAAGAAGACCGGATATATCATGAAAAGCTCCCCTCTCTAGGAGAACCTGCACACAGGGTACGTCGCCTTTAGCTGCCGCGATATCAAGCGCGGTGTATTCATCACTATCTTTCGTGCGTCGATCGATGAGAAGACCATTGCGAGTCAAGATTTCCCTAAGGAGGTCGCTGAATCCTTTCTCCGCTGCTAGGTGTAATGGGGTATATCCTCGGGAGTCGATGACGTCCAGTTCAGCACCACGCTCGACGAGAAGGCCAGCGATGTGCTGGAAGCCATCCGCAAGTGCAGATATCAGTGGCGTCAGTCCTGTGCTGTTCGCTTTATCAAGCGGAGTCAGGATATTGCCACCAAGGCTGCCGTTTTCAGCAAGTTCTCCCTGTGCATGGATTTGTTCCAAGAAGCACTGGACGAGTGGCAAGTTTCCAGTCTTAACAGCAGCTAAGAAGGGGGTGGTACCGCTAACGTCCTCAGTGTTGATACTGGCCCCATGACTTATCAATGTACTAGCCACACGGATGAACCCATTTGCAGCTGCGAGATGTAACGGGGCTGAACCGTTCTCGTCGGGATAGTTTAGATCTACTGTCCTTAGTTTGGGCAGCAGGATTTCCATTATACGGATAAAGCCGTATTTGGATGCAAGACCCATTGCACTCGTGCTTTTAGCAGTGTTGCCTGTATCGTCAAATTGTACGTCCAGACGTATCAAGGCGTTGATGGCATCGACATTGCCACTTGCCACGACGGCATGCATCGCGGTGACAATAAACTGAGTCTTTGGGGCCCCAAAGATAGTTCTAAGATAATCGGCTGCCCGGCGGAGGAATTCGGCTTGGCCCACAGTCGAAAGATAGCTTTGTTCAATGTTCGGGTAGCTTTCCGGAAAAGGGAAACCCTGGCTGCCTTCAAGGTCCAGAGAAATACTTGATGAGTCGGAAAGTCGACTGCAAATGAGTTGCAGCAGCCAATTATCCGGAGTTGAACTCTGGTTGATTACGTATCTCAATACGTTATCGGTCCCGAAGCAGATATCCTGGGTTAGAAAATTTGGAAGATGACGGTCTACAAAACTTGGATCGATAGAAATCAGGAGTTCGAAAGCTAGTTGAGGATCTAGTCCAACAAATCCAAAGCATCTCTGCAGCTCATCTGGATCTGTAGACAACTGTTGCATCTGGTCATGCCATAGTTCGGCTCCTCTTTCAGCGCTGACAGCTTTGGACAGGCCCCATACCAGAGCAAAATCCTCGCTCCAGTCCAAGGCCGCGAGAGAGTCTAATGCGTGGAGGGAGGCCTTCAGGGCTAAGTCGAGCGGCAGCTTATATGTGGCTCGTATTGTCAGGGGCGAGAGTCGTAAGGACGGGTGGCAAGGGGGTTTGATGGGGCAGCGTAAATCGATCCAAATTGTCAGCCACTCGGTCACCACGTCGTCTGACAATAGGTTGAGCACGTTTTCAATGTCAACTTGATCAAGCTCATCCGAAAGTGCGTAGAGTAAATGAAAGGGCCAATTGAGCACGGCATATTCCAGGAGCGGCTCGACTGAGTCTCGAGCTGATACGAAAGGCAGACATTGCTCTGTCTCCTGCTCTGACCTCACCAATTCGTTTTGAACATGAACATCCTGGGGCTGAAGGCTCACTTCAATACACCGCAAGCACAGTTTTGCAAATTTCAGATGCGGATGTGCGTGCGACTGGTACCAAGGGTTGACTGTTGATCGTTTTTCATAGAGTAGATCCCTAAGATTTGGATGGACCAATCGTATTATTTCGTAGTCAACCCGGATAAGAGAAGGTAAATAGGTTATGATGTCGTGATGAATGTCGATAGGGGTGAAGCTCTGGAGGGGAAGTAAAACTTTCCCTTTTTCTCTTGCCGCTATTTCCGTGGCGGCCCCCAGTTCTGCCAAGGTCAATGGCCTGAATGTGTAGGCCGCAAGTAGCAGGATACTGCGTACAACTATTCTTTCAGAGTCTGGAACATCCCTTAGAATAAAGGGAACGAGCTCATTCTGCTCTAAGAGAAGCTGAAGCCCATATGTGAGTTGCTGCTGCACCATGATTCCTCGACACTCAGCATAACGCATGAGGGTTATCAACCGTAAAGGATCCGAGTAAAAGTCCGGAAGAGCAGCCATGATATTGTGTCGGACCTCATTTAGGTCTGGTCGTTTGAGAAGCCAGTCAAGTGAGTTCATCAAATCATCTTCTATGCTCTTCTTCATGCAGAAATCCGTTATATCCAGCCTCAAAGTTATAGTTGGGTATTTGAACTCAGTGAATGCTCCCTCGTTATGAACAATCATGAGTTTGAAGCTGCGATCAACCAGTGTCGTCAGTGAGACCATGCGTTCAAGGAAATATTCCGTCGCAGGATTGTCGTTATCTGTCCAGCCGACCAAAAGGACGCAAGCGATAAGTTTGTTTGCAGACAAGAAAGCCAGGAAGCATCTCCAGAGAACAGACTCTAGTAGGCAGGCAGATTTACCATAGAATGCCGAAACAAGCTCATCGTAACTGAAGAGACACTTCACAGTTTTCCAGAGTAAAGGCTGGTGCCGAATTACTTGATAAATCAGACAGCAAAGCACGGCTGTCGTCCTGCTGTCTCGATGTGTGTCGCGGAACTCGGCAAGATTGGCCGAGACAACCGTGTATATCTGAAAGTCTTCTGGCCGGGTTTCAGAGATATGGGATTGGAGAGAGCAAAGAAAAGCGTCATTTTGGAATCCTTGAGGAACTTGAATGATCAAAGGCTCCGATGCGATTGATATCAACCATTCTTTCGAGCAGTCTTGAGAAAATATGGCATTCGCAGTCTGTCCGAAGGAGGTTTTTTCAGAAGGTAAACCACCAGTATGGGTCGCGAAAACTCGTAGCGTCTTAAGAAATGAAAGGTATTGAGGCTCGGCAGCTTCTTTACTCTCTCTTAAGATGTCCAAATATCTATCTCGATGCCCTTTACCGGCGAGATCGGTAAGTCGGTCGTAGTCGACGTTTGCGAGGATGGTTTCCTCCATAGAGCACTCTAAGCGGGCAAGAGGTGATCCAACGATCTGTCACATCCTAGTAAGACACCATTCTGAAGTAAAAGGACGTTGAAGAACAAGAAAGCTACGTTTGCACTGACCACGTTGGCAGATGCCGAATCTTGCGCATATTGCAGGACTCGGTACCGGTTACTAACGGACTCAAAGCATCGACATATTCTTCGGTGCTCGATGGAAAGTGTTGACACAGCCTTCGGGACCCAGTCGACGATTTCTACTTGCTCAGGCCGGCGAAGGTGAAGGATCATGCGAAATATTGTAATCTCCCACGACTGCGTTGGCGTCTCTCGATGCGGTGTTCCGAAGAATACCTAATTATTTAGTACCAGGATATAAAGCCCGACGTTGATTTAGAAACAAAAACTGACAAGAGTAGTGGTTGACTGTAGGACTCTATGAAACCTGGCATTCTCCGTGAACTCGGCGATGGCGAGAGCCTGGAACGCCAGTCAGTTATCATTTACCATTACACAAATATGGAATACAAGCTAAAAACTCGATTTTCTAACCTCCTTCAAGATCGAGCCACCAAAATCACAGGCCACGCAAACAATAGGGCGTTCCGGGTTACTCTAATTAAACCACATGGTTAGTTCCGGGCGCGGACTGGGGTTTATCGCGACAACGAAAGCTTGCCTCGAAATGATCCAACATGAATTCCAAAAGGGCCAATGCAATTTTCCCAATAGCTGATGGCTCAAAGATGTTTAATTGGTCATACTCGAAAATCTGAGGTGTTGGTTTTTGTAATAGCGACCCTTGGACCGATAGATTTCCGATGCCACTGACGGCAATGAGACTGTGATCATGTCAGAAGACCCAATCAATTCGGCTAGGGTACCAACAGCGGCTCTAAACTCCCCATTTTTCGATTGGAAAATTGCGCGCCGAAAACGACTAATTCTAATATTGCTTAGGGAATTTAGGGGAGTTCGAATGGGAGGTATACATAAAGACAGGCTGTGCAACTGCTAGAGAATGCTCGCTAGTAGATAGTTAGCAGAATGTGTCCATGCAATCCGGAGAAAATGCAGAGCCCGTTTAATTACATACCAAATATGGAGGGTAGGGGGTTGGATCTGACGTGGCATAAATGGTCAAGTGAGCTTATTTGACACTGATGAGTTGGCACCACTAAACGTGATGATTGCCAGGTGCCCCACAGGACAGTCAGGAGGACACCCGCAGAGGTCAGCAGGATAATTATCCCCACCCCTCCAATGCCGGATGCGCCGGGCGTGGATAGACGCCGGGAGAAGGGATGTTATAGTCGCTAGATAAAAGTCTATAGATCCCTATATTCAGTTTTTAATGCATTATAAATAAAAAAGTATTGCATATAATAATAAAATTAATATTTAAAAATAAAATTATATTTAATTAAATTCCTTTTAATTTTTTCTTTTTAAATAATATTTAAATAATTATAATAATAATTTTATATTAAATTTTCTTTTTAAAGATTTAATATTTAATTAAAAAGTAATTATATTTTATTAATATATTAACTAGCTTGCGCACCCTTTATACCTTGTAATAGCAATCTTATATAAGTCTATTGAAACCGAACCCGTGCCTTCTTGCCAATTCAGACCTGATTTCTGTGTTTACCCCTTAGGCTTGTTCTCTTGCACACAACTTAGAAGGCAGCGGAATACTTCGCATCCTGAATTCCCCTTTACCATCAATACGATTAAGTACTAGCTACAAATTCTTTCCCAGCAACACTCTGATTCCTGGCGCATGGCAGAATCAATTAGCATGGTGAACCCCGACGAATATGGACTCGCATCGGGCCAGCTGCCCTCAACTTCTTCCAACTCCTATCAGGCTCTCGCGGAACTAGTCGACGAGGACGATTGGTCCCTCGCAGATGTGTGCAAGAAGCGAGAGGCATTGAAACTTGCCGCTGCCCGTCAGGAAAGCTCAGTCACCTGTGAAAGCTTCAAGAAGGAGTATCAGGCAGCCGTCAAAGACTGCGACTACGATCGCGACGAAGACAACCCGACAATTATTCAATATCTCACGAGAGTGATCGAGCCGTATCAGTTCAAGAATGCAAAGTTCTATCATGCGCTGGTCGAAATGTCTCTCATGAGTCTAGCGGCCCGTCTCGGACCTGGCGGACTCGGTGACTCGCTGCACTATGCGATCGAGCGCAAGCATTTTGATTTGCTGAAGCTCATTTGCGATAGGGGTACTGATCCCAATCTCAAAGATATGGTCGAGGAAGGCATTGCTTTCCTAAAATCCAACAAGCAGAACTGCCTTCATGCTGTCATCGCAACAGATCCTAGGAACATTGCCGCCGTGGATACTCTAGTCCAGCATGCTGGCACGAAAGCATTCAAGACTAAGCGAGATTCTAATGGCAATACTCCGCTTCATGATTTCGTCACGTTCAGGAGCAAGAGATTTATGATATGCCGATGCGGGTGTCATAAATGTGAAAAGGGGTTTCCACATTCAGTCAGAGACGAGCGCTTATATACCACCGAATTCGTGCAAACTTTGAGAAAGATGATAGAGAAGTACCCAGAAGCTCTGTCTACACCTAATAATGAAGGCAAGACACCCTACGTTGTCCACATTGCAACCAGAACAGAAAAGGTCAATGAAAATTCCTGGGCTCACCTAGAGTATGGTCCGACGGAGCACGACGGACAAACGGCAGAGACCGGGACCGAAAACCAAGTGCAGGCACCTGCCGCTCCTATTCACGATGCTACTTCCACTCAGCCGCGTCCTTTCAGCAGGAAAAAGGATACGCTCAAAAAAGCGTCTTCTACGGCCTCCGGTAAACCTTCCCCTGGATCTCGCGATGCCCATGATGATACGGCCTGGAGCTACTCAAGGCATCTAGCCCGAGAGACTGCCAAGGAGCTGCTAGAGGCATGCAGCTCCCAGCCGTCTTGGGACAAAGCGAAAGAAAGCATATTCGGTAATCAACGTCTGGATGGTGAGTTACCCGCTCGCACGGGCAGAAAAGCTATAAATAGACCTTCCCATCTAACACAAGTCGCATCAAGACCAGTCCACTATCCAGACGAGCTTGAGGATGGAAGATGCGTTGTACAAGAATATCGAAGAAGACCACGACTTCTTGAAGTTCAATTCGATCCTTGCATACGTTGAGCTAAGTCTAGCTAGTCCGAGCCCAGACTCTATCTTGGATCCAGATGCCTTTGCCACTGCTGACCTCGCGGAGAACGAAATGATAAACAACCCTCATCCCAAGATGACACCCGAATTGGCAAGAAACAGAAATGCCAAATACCTTCACGACGTCTTCGAGTGGTTGGGCAAGAAAGGCGTAAAGAGAATTCTCAAGCTAGTTATCATTGATAACCAGGAATGGCAGTGCAGCGACGAAACGATCGAAGAATGCCTAAAGCCTTGGGACATCCGATACCTGGATTGGAACAAACAGGATCTGTCGATCGAAGCAGTCCGAAAGGGGCAGGCTGTAAAGCTGGTGGAATTGTGGTTGAACTGGAGCGGACAAAACACATCGCTACTTGGCTGGTCAGATCCAGTTTACGGCCTGAAGAGCCAGCTCCCACATGTATGACTTGAAACATATGTTTTCTACTTGTCCCCGGAACTTGAAAACCAGCTAACCACTATCCTCCTATAGCTTAAGCGAGTTCACATCCAAGTCGACTCGGTAGAAATCCCATCCTGTTCTGTTGCTCCCGCAGGAATACGTGTGCTGACAAAACGCTCAGAGTGTGGAATCCGTCCCGAAAATGACCAATTACCTGGCTGCCTTCAAGAAACGGATTGAGCAACGGACCGGAGAGTTAATCGTAGCTGAACAGCAGATTCTGGAGAGATTCGATGACATAAAGTTCGATCTACCCCAGGAACTGAGAACCAGATCCAACAGCTCAAAGAAAGGGTGGCGTGGAGTTTCTTCAGATCAAGAAAACAAATACCAGTAAGGCCATTTAAACTACGCCACTCTAGAGATACCATTTATTGACTTAAAACTAGTCACAGATGGATGGTCGCAATCAAGAAATTCGCGCATGAGATCACAGAGAGCTATAGCATACTTAAGAAGGACTCTGATACTCGGCAATTGTTAGACAATAATCCGATCAAGGTAGCATTGATAGACGACGGGGTAAACCCAAGCAAGCTCCATGTAAAAGGAAGCGTGAAAGGGGGCTGGCCGCCCGACGGCGTCGCAGGACATCGAAAAATCAGCACCTACTACAACTCTACTGAGGGCCACGGTACCACCATGGCGAACCTGATTCACAATGTTTGCCCCTTTGTACACCTGTACGTCGCAAAACTGGAGAAGTCGCCGCCTAAACCCTACCGATCAGTCCTTCACATGGCCGCAGAAGTAGGTCTCAAACCCAAATTCGCTTTGCACTCCCACTCCAAATCTCATTCACTGATTGAACACTCCAGGCAGTAAAGTGGGCAGTCTCAGAGAAGGTGGATGTCATATCTATGAGCTGGACGATCAAAGCAAACGCGCAGATGAATGAGGATAAAGAAGCCCTTACTAAGCATATTCAGGATGCAGAACGAGCTGGCATATCCCTTTTCTGCTCCTCAGATGATACGGGTGCACACACCCCCTACGACCAGCTTCTTCCGTCCTCGAGCATGTTGCTAAAACGCATCGGTTCCTGCAACGGCAACGGCACAAAATCGGATTTTGTCAATGAGAGGGGTCTTCATTATCTCTTTCCTGGCGAACAGCTGCTCGTCATGCAGAAGCACCTCAAGAGTAATAGTAGTGAGCCAGGGAAGGATAGAGGCAGCTCCGCTTCGACGGCTCTGGCTGCGGGCCTCGCTTCGCTCATCCTATGGTGTTCAGTCAGGTCAGACGGTGACAAGCGTGAGTTTGCAAACGAGCGCATGTATGCTCTCTTTGACAAGCTCAAAACGGACCAGAACCCGGACAAGGCTTCCTTGGTTGATGTCTCGGGTCTCATGGAACAAGTTATGGGACAGGGGGAACCAGCTACGATTACAGTCAAGAGATTTATTCAGCGGTTGAGAGAGAAGATTCCTGGGGAATTAAGACAGTACGAAGATTCAAATAATTGAACTAAGCTATTTTCTTCCAGTGAGCTTTTAACGAGCCCCCAGGCGAGTATAACTAGCAATCCAAGAGATTTAAGGAAGTACCCTAACTACTTATACGGCATCAACCAACAATCTTCTCTACTACCAAAGCTATATATATTACACACAACAAGAAATTGGGAGCTTTAACTGTTTATTGTTCAGATTAGCACCTCATCTCGGTCATCATCTTTTTTCTATTTCTCCTCGTCCTTCCCGGCAGCTTGATTTCTAAATAAAAGAAATCCCATTTCATTGTCCAGATTTACCTCATCGCTTCCCAAATTGTCAATCTTGTCATCGAATCGATGCGTCTTGGGCTCGAGGGCCGGGTTAAATGTAAGCGGGTCATCCTTGGGACGCAACCCCAGAAACCCCTTGACTTTCTCCTTCGCATCTTCTATCCTGGATACCTTGACCTTGATCTCCACCTCGGCCGTGAACTTCTCATTTTTACCCTCGGCCCGATTTAGCAGAACCGCCGTCCGAAAATACTTCGGAATTCCGCTCTTCTGTCCTTTGTTCTCAAATATGTTCCACTGCACGGCACTGAATCGGTCTGGGTGAAAATAGATTCCGTCTCTAGGAGGTAAGGGGCAGCCATCTACGTAGATCTGCTCCCCTCGCTCGACTGTTTCTTTCAGCTCGTATACAAATGGCGATTCGACATTGGCAATCCCTTCCTGTCCTATCTTGATACTCGGCTGCCAGGTCTTGGTCTTTTCGAGAGTTTTTGTCGTTTCTAGGAGGCAGTACGCTCCCCATGGAGCGCAGTTCTCAACCCAAGGGTCTGATTTGGACCTGAAAACAGACTTGCAGGATTTGAAAAGGATGTCGACGCGAGCGAACTTAATGCGCGTGTCGGGCCGTCGTGTATGAACGTGCCACTCAAATATGGCGAGGGTGCAGGGGTCCTTTTCGGGATTTTGATTGGGGTTGCGCTGTTTATTGTTTATCATGTACCCGTGGACGGCATCAGCCAGGCGCCCGCAGAGAACGACGCCCTTTTGACGAAGTTGGTCTTGGCCTGTGATGTTGTCTGGCTGTTCGATGCCATGGTGCTGAAGGTGGAGTTCAAACTCTTGGTCGTCGAGCTCGGTAAAGTCAAACTCGATGAGGTCGTTGATTTCGGACATATTGTCTATGCCTGGTAGGTGACATCAGAGTTACCAGACTCTAGTACGCTGGAAAGCAATTGGGATTAAGAGACAGGGTCAGCTCCGGTTAGAATGATCGTTGTTATTTCATTACCCTATGGAATAGGGCAAAGAGTCCTATATAAGTGAAGATAAGTTAGTTGACGCATGCCATAAGGAGGGTTGGAAATTTTATATACAGGGGAGTAGCTGAATTAATATTTGAATATTGAAGTGACTATAATCCCTTATTTTTATAATATATAAGATATAAAGGAAATATAAAATAAAAAGTTATTAATTAAAATTAAATTTTAATATTATTTTAATATTATTTTATTTTATTAAAAAAAAAATTAAAATAATTAAAAATACTATTATTAAATAAATATTATTATAATTTAATAATTAAAATTAGGGGATTTTTTAAAAAATTATAAATTTAAATCTTATAAAAAAGGCTTTTTTAAAAAAAATTAGCTATATTATATTAAATATAATTAAATAAAATGCTTTTATATTATATAATAAGAAATATTTCTAAAAGTAACTTTTTAATATAAAATTATATTTAAATTATTAAAAATTAAATATAAGAAATTTAAAATATATATATTAAATTTTATATTAATTAATTTAAAATTAAAAAAAATATAAAAATTAAAATTAAATATTAAATAAAATTTATATTTAATTAAATTTTTTTTATTATTAATTTATTTTTATTTTATTTTTATTTTATTTAATATAAAATTAATATTAATTTATTTTATTATATTTATATTTATTTTAAATTTTTTATATATTAATAAATAAATAAATTTATTTAAATATAACTCTATATTATTTATTAAGAGGATTAAAGTAGCTTAATAAAGTTAACTATAAAAAAAAAATAGTAAAAGTTATATTTAAATTAAAATTATAATAAACTCAAATTAATAAAATTGCAAATCTCTATTTTAATAAATTCTATTAAAATAATATATTAACTTTTAACTTATAAAATAGATATAAATTTTGCTTTTTTTACTATAATTAAAAAAGATATCCTACTAATCTCTTAAATAGTCCCCCATTTTGCAATTGCAATAATTAATTATAATAATTATATATTATAAAAACTTACAATTTTATAACAATATTAATATTACAAAGGAATATTAAAATAGCTTTTAATATAATTACTTTATTTTAATAGTAATTATAACAGGGCGCGTGACTGCGCATGGGACCTGCAGTCTTATAAAATAGCCTTGCTCTAGCCCTTTACTAAACAGGGGGCTTTCAATATATACAAATTAGAAATTTTAAACTTTAATTTTATAATTAGAAAAGTATATAATTCTATTTAATTATTTTATTTAATTACTTTTTTACAATTTTAAAGTTTTTATTATAATTATTTAGAAATAAAATGGCTTTTTTAAAATAATAAAACTTTATTAATTTTTAATTTATTAATAATACTAAAAATTTATATACTATTAAAAACCCTAATTTATAACCTATTAATATTTAAATAGAAAATATATACTTTTTTAAAAAAGCTTTTTTAATTATAAAAACCTTATTTAATTTTATATTTTAATAAATTTAAATTAAAACCTAGATTTCCTAATTAAAAGAGTTATAGAGCTTTTAATACTAGGAAATTAAATTGTTTTAAATTATAAAGGTTAATTTTAGCGAAATGTGGCTTTGCTATTAGTAAAGCTTTAATAATTCTTTTAATAGTAATAGCAAAATTAAAATTAAAAATATTATTAAATTAATTTTACTTATTAATATAAAGAAAAAGGATAACTAACTTTAGGATTTATAATAGGCTTTTATAAGTATTTACTAAAAATATTATAAAAACTATAAGAAAATATTCCTTACTTTTAATTATATAGATTAGAAAAGCTAATTAAAATAGGATTAATATTTCAATAAATAAAAAAATAATTGTTAAAAAGAATTCAAGGAAGACTAGGAAGTATTTAAATTGTAAATTTTTTTTTTATTAAAAATATTAATAATTAAAAGCTTCTTTTAATATAATAAATTAAAAGAGCTAAATAGAAAAAGTATTAAATACTTTTAAATTTCTATTTTTATTTTAATTTATTAAAAAAATAATTTTTTAAAACTAATAAAAAGTAATAAATTTTATTATATTATACCAAATTGTAAAATAAATTTTAAAATTATATCAATTTATATAACCCTTTTATTCTTAAAATTAGGGAAAATTTTATTATATTAATTACTTAATTTTAAGATTTAATATTAATTATTTAGAAATAGTTAATTAATTTTAATATTTAATAAAGCTTTAATAAAAATTACTAATAAGATTTATACAATTTATTACAAACTTACCTTTAAAATGACTTTAAATTAAATAACCTAATTATTTATATTAATATTACTCCTATTTAGAATTCTAACCTTATTAAAAGCAATAAGAAACTGCTTTAATATTTCAATTGCAATAATATAAAATATTTATAGTTATAATATTTATAATTTTTAAAAAATAAGCTATTTTAAAGAAATATTAAAAAGTCTTTATAAATATTTTAGTAAAGATTGAAAATTGAGAAATTAAAATTATATTGCAATTATAAATTGCTATTACAATATATAAATAAAAACCTTTTAAATTAGTAACAGATTTTAATATATATAGTAAAATTAATTTTATTAATAAGGCATTTGTATAGAAAGTAGGGTTAAAATAAAATAAAATTTTAAAATTATTCCTTAATATTGCTAATTTCCTTTTTATTTTTATATTTAGTATTTAATAAGTTCTATTTACTATTATAAATTGTAGGGGATAAATAAATAGTTTAAATAATTTTATTTAGGTATTAATAAAAAAATAAAAGAAAAGGGAAACCCCTTCTTTTTATTTATAACTGCATTTATTACTATAAAAATTTACTTAAACTTTTATAAGTATAAATAGTAATTTATATATATTATAAAAAGCTATTAATTATTAAGCTAAGATATATTTAAAAAGAAAAATTGGAATTAAATTTTTATCTACTTTATATAATTAAAACTTAAACTTTTTTTATTACTTAATAATAAATTGCTAATATTTAATTGCAATAATATAGATTTATCTTTTAAATTTAAATATTTTTAAAATATTTTTATTAAAAATAAAGCTAATATTTTCCTAAAATATAAAAGTATTAATTATTTAATTAACCTAATTAATAGTAAAATACTACTATATAGACCTATTTATTTTTTTTTCTTTATTAAATTTATAAAATTTTAAATATATATTAATAATAATTTAATAAAAAGGCAAATCTAATATTTAAAAAGTTATATAGGCATATTAATCCTTTTTATTTTTAAAAAGGATAAAAGACTATACCTTTATATTAACTATTAAAGCTTTAATAAAGTTATAATTAAAAATTGCTACTTTCTTTTTTTAATTTTTGAAATTATAGATTAGATTTTAAAAGCAAAATTCTTTTTTAAAATTAATATTAAAAATATTTATTACTACATTTATATTAAAAAAAGAAATAAATAGAAAACTGCTTTTTATACCTATTATAGCTATTTTAAATATTTAATTATACTATTTAATTTAATTAATATTCTTATAATATTTTAAAGCTATATCTATTAAACGCTTTATAATTTATTAAATATTATTTATATAGTATATTTTAATAATATCTTTATTTTTTTTAAAAATAGGGAATTATATATTAAATATTTTTATAAAATCTTAAAAAAGCTTTACATTACAAAGCTATATATTAATCTTTTTAAATAACTATACTTTTTACTAAAACTAAATCAAATTCCTAAAGTTTATTATATTAAATACTAATATTTTAATAAATTTTAGCCAAATTAATACAGTAATAAATTAGAAAAAATTAAAAATTTATATTAAAATTTAATCCTTTTTAAAGTTTTGCAACTTTTATTAAAAATTTATTTATAGCTATTCTTAAATTACAGTTTTTTTAAATGCCCTTTTTAAAAGGAATTATAATAATAAAAAAGAAAAAGAACTGTTATAAGGAAATAAAAAAAGGCTAATATTTTAGCAATTAAAAAACGCTTTTAAATAAGCACTTTTATTTTAATATTTTAATTTCAGATTATTAATTTAAATTGAAATTAATATATTCTGCTTTATAATAGCAAGTATTTTATTTTAATTAGATAAAGATAGGTATTAATATTTTATAGCTTTTTAATTTTAGAAATTTATAAGAGCAGAGTTTAATTATAGGACTTCTAATTAAAAGTTTATAGTTATTATAAAATTATTTAAATATTAAAAATATTATATTAAAAAGGTAAAGAAATTAATTAAAATTCTCTTTAATTATTATAATTTTTAAACTTTTATAAAATATATAAAAGTTAATAAATAATAGATATATTAATTAATATACCTATCTTTATACTTTTTTATTATTAAGTACTAAATAGGGAAAAAAAACCCTACTAATGCTTTATTAAAGCAGTCAAATTATATAGGCAAAGCGCTATAAAATACCAACTTATTCCTAGAATTGCAAAAAAAGCTGGTTATAGTATAATAAATTATTTTAAAATTTTAAAAAAGTTAATAGGAAAAGTTTAATAAAATGTCAAATAGGGCAGAAAATATTTTAATTTTTAACTAGTTTAAATGTAATAGAATATTTAAAGAGAGAAAGTTTTTTATTTATTATTAACTTAATAAAATATTTTTAAGGGATAATATATCTTTTATTAAAAATTTTAAATTTATTAATAAAATATTATAGAATTTTAAGTTAGAAATAAATTAGGTTTTAGGAAATATTAATTGTAAATAATTTTCCTAAATAGTATTGAATATAAAGGATATAAAAGTAAATAGATTAATAAGTTTTATTATATTTAAAAGTATATAGAAGTCTGAATAACTTTTTAAAAAAATACTTTCTATTTTTATATAAAAAGCAGTTAAAATTGTATAGAAATAGGACCCTATTATATATTATTAGAAGGCTATTAAAAGTAACTTTATAATAAAGGGAAAGATTTCTGTATAGTTAATAGACTTTAATAGCTTTATAAAATATAAAGACTGTTTATTTATATTTAAAAATATAGCCTTCTAAATACAGCTATTACAATTATATTATAATAATTTATTAATTAGGCATTTTAGAAAAAATTGTATAATATATTTATTATAAAGGAAATTCTATTAATATAATATTAATAATAATATATAGGATTATATTACAAAATGTAAAGTATATTAAAATATTATAATTTAATATTATTGCTTTTATAGTTCTTTAGAATTGCTACCTATTTTTAAAAACTTAATATAGAAATTTTTAATAAATTTTATTATAAGGCTATTAAATATATAATATAAAAACTAATATATTAATATAATCCTAATAATTATAAATTGATATATTAAACTTTATTTATATTTTGCTATATAGATTACAATTAATATAGTAGAGTTAATAGAACTTTTTTATATTAAAATTAAATTAAAATATAGTATTTTAAAAGGCATTGTATTTAATAAGGGCTTAATATTTATAAGCAAATTTTAATCTAAGTTATATTACTATTTTAAAATTAAATAGAGGCTATTAATAGCATTTTACCTGCAAATTGATAGTTAAATAGAAAAAATTAATTAGATATTGGAATATTATTTATATTATTTTATTAATAAAGAATAATAAATATAGTTTAAATTACTGTTAATAGCTAAATTTGTATATAATAGTATAAGAAATGTAATAATAAGCTTTTCACTATTTAAAGCTTTTATAAGTTATATTTTTAAATTGCATTATAATATTAAAAGCAATGCTATAAAAAAGGAAGTTTTAGAAGTAAAAGTTTATATAAAAAAACTTAAAATACTTTATTATTAATTTAAAAAATATTAATAAAAAGCTATAAAAAAGCAATAGAAATATTATAATAATTAATATAAGCTTTTAATTTTAGAAAAAGGGACTTTAATAAAGCTATTAATAAAAAACCTAATTTTTAAAAAAAGTAAATAGAAATTAGCTTTATAATTTATTAACCTTTTTAAAATTATTAAATAGATTAATTAATAAATTTATTAGTTAATTTTATTTTAAAAATATAGTAAAATTTATAATATATTTTATATTAGCTTGCTAAAATTGTAAATATAATGGGCCTAAATAGTAAGCAAAGAGCTAATAATACTTAACTTTGTTAAAAATAATAGAGTGTAACAGGCTGGGCCCGTGGAGGAACCTCGGCTTACACTCTCGTTGGCAATATCGCTTACGCTTTTAGACCCACAGCTCGAGAGCTCTAGAGCTCCCAAGCTGTGCTCCTATTCCTTTTCTCCTTTCTTTCCTCCTTAGCTTTAGGATACTCGTTCTAGTCATCCAGCTAGTTGTCAATATACTCAGTTGGACCGTTACATAGAGAATGGGAAATTAATATTATTAAAAGTTATTAAATAATTTAAAGTTAGAAATATTACTTTATAAAATAGAAAGGCTAATTTATAGAATATAATTAATAAATTATTAAAGAAAATATAAGGGTTTTATAATATTTAATTAAAAAATATAGCGAAATATAAAAGAAATAATTATTAAAATAAAAAAAAGCTATTTTTTTACCTAATTAGTAACCTAATTATTAAATAAATTATTAAAAATTAGGAAAATTAAAAAAATATTAAGTAAAATATTAATAATATTTTTCCAAAACCCCAATTTAGAATTCTATTTATTGTACTGGAATATTAGCTAAGATAGCTTTAATTATATTATATTTTAAGTTTATAAGGTTTTGAAGAGTTAATTTTAGTTTATTAGAGAAGGTTTAAATTGCTATTTTTCAAGTAATAAAACCTTTTTTATTGGGAAATAAGTGAAAGCAAATAGATATATATTAATAGTTTAGTATAGTAATAGATTGTAAGCAGGCGAAATATTAGCAATATATTTATGAAAGCTGGCAGTTAAAGTATACTTATTATTAGGCTAATTGGGCAAAAGTATTATATATTAATTAGTATATATGTGTAGGAGATATATTTATAGTATTAGATTTGGTTTTTTTAAAATAGGGAAATATTAATAAAAAATTATAGAATTGTAAATAATAAGGGTATTTATTATATTAGTTTTTTTAACCTTGGTTAATTTAAAGTTTTAGTAGTATTTAATATTAATAGTAAGGAAAGTAATAGTAAGGTCTATTTATAGAGTTATAAAGTAAATTTAAATGATTTAGGAAAAAAAATATATAGATTTATTATTTTTATTTTTATTTTTAAGCTTTATATAATTAAAATTAAACTAGAATTTAAAATTGTTAATAAATATTTTTAAATTATTAATATTATTAATAAAACTTTTAAAGTATATAGGAGGGCTAAATAGTATTAAATTATTAGTAATATTATAATAAATTTTTAAAGAAATATAAAGGGAATTAGGGAATTATTTATAGAAGGTATAAATTGTTATAGGAACTATATTATTTATATTTTATAGAAAAGGCTTTAAAAAATATATATTAAATTATTTATTTAATAATAAAGCAATATTTAAAGTAATTTATATTATAAAAAAAATTTTAATTAATAATAAAAGTAGTATAGAAATAGTAAATATATTACTATTTATTAGTATAGTAATGCTATATTTTTGAAAGCTTTGTTTTATAATTATAAATACTTTTAAATATAGTAATAAATTGTAATAATAATTTAAAGTTTAAAAAGGGATATAAAATTGAAATATAAATAAATAAATAAATTGTATATAAAGTAATTTTAAAAATAAAGTTATATATAAAAATGCAATAAATAAGGGGTTAAATAAAAAGTTGTGAGGAGGAAAGGCAGTAATTTGGGTATAGAAATGAAAAGTTAAAGAGGCAATTAGGTATTATTTATTATATAAGAATAAAGGATAATATATTTTTTATTATTTATTTCTATTAATTATATATTATAGCAATTAGTATTAAAATTTTTATAAAGTTACTAAAATTAATTAGGTTTTAGGATAGTTGTAGCTATATATAGTAAATATAATTGTAGGTATTAGGGCTTAATGCATTTAAGAGGGAGGATAGTTGTAATAGGGCGTGTAATTGTATATGGGATTTGCAGTCCTGTAACGCAGCTTTGCTCTAGCCCCCTATTAAATAGGGGGCTTTTAGTATATATAAATTAGAAGTTTTAAGTTTTAGTTTTGTAATTAGAGAAATATATAACTCTATTTGACTATTTTATCTGATTACCCTTTTATAGTAATATTAATTAATATTTCTATATATTATTAAAAGCAATTACAAAATATAATTAAAAATCAAATTTTTTAAATATTATAATTATAAAAATTATAAATTAATAAATAGAAAATAGCATTTATAATTTTTAATTATAAAATCTTTTTTATTTTTAATTTCTTTTCATTAAAATTTATACTTTTTAATTAATTTAATTAAATTAAATTAAAAAGGAATTAATTATATAGATTTAATAAAAAATTTATAATAAATTAGCTTTTAATTTAATATAAATAATTATTTTTTAATAATTTAAAATGTAAATAAAGAAAATTGCTTTAATAAATATAGCTAGCAAATAATATCTAAATGATTCTTGCAAATTAATATTAAGTCATTTAGCTATATTAGTAAGGGTTAGCGTAGAAGTTCTATATAAAAAGATTTGATATTTAGAGTTTTAGGTATTATAAATTTCAGTATGTCCCAAGTCTTGCGGCTTCGAATTTACAGAGAAATCAGTAAATAGAGTCTTTAATATTATAGACCTCAGTATATCCCGAGTCCCGGGTCTTCCTTTAGAGATACTTATTAAGAGGTTAATTAATAGAAATTGCAATATTAGTAATTTTAATAGTAATTTTAATAATAAATAAATAAATTTATATAATAAAAAAATATTAATTTATTATTATTAAATTAAAATTAAAATAAATATTTATAAAAAAATTATTTTATTATTATATAAAATTACTTTTTTTTAGTATTTATTAATACACTATTCTGTACTAATAAATGTTGATTTCTAATTTACCTCAGTCTAAAGCCCTAGGCCTGCACATTAAGGCCTTAACACTTTGTCAGGAAGCGTTGCATAACCAGAGTGCATTACTGCCCTTTTTACGCACGACTTTCATGCAAAGTGTCGCATATTGACTAGCCTGTAAGTACTGAGCTGGAGTCCGCTCTTCAGCCAGTGCGAGTGTCGAATCAGAATAACCTTCGTTATCTGGGAGGCGAGCTCATTTGTCATGGTTTTTCTGATCAAGTTTCACTTTTCTCGTAAGACTATCTGACGATTGGTTCTCAAGACAAGCACATTTCTGCATTCCAGTGGCGTTTCAATAACTGAGTGCTTATCTGTAGAGATTTTGGTCCTCTCATTTCCCACCCCACTTCGGCCAGAAGCTGAGGTGCAATTATCGAGTCATGTGTCGAGTGGGTCGGGTTGCGGTATTATTAGCATTGGCCAACTAAGTCCTCTCTCCACATCGGTCAAAAGCTTACATGCACTTCACTTGAAGGCCTCCATGCAGGACTCTGTTCAGCCGCAGGTATTACTCTGCTGATATTGACGGGTTGGTTGTCAAGTTGGTCACTCGCAGTGTCATTGATAATGAGACCTGCCTAATTGGGGGCAGTGAACCCATTGATGCATCCAACAAAAATGGCACGACGCATCACTTTGCCGACTTAGCCGGACTGCATACAGCATGGTAGCAACCAAACGCTCGTGTGGCTGTGGCGTAGCGCCTGAGATTACATTGCTGCGAGTTCTCGGCCTATCTGTGCCGTAGTTTCTTAAAATAGTAAATGGCTCATCCGGGATGGAAAGTCGAACCCAACATGCCATCATTCCACCGCCCCCATGACGCAAACAAATCATCATTTGACATGTTATGTAATTTCACTCACGTGAACAATTCGATCAGGACATGCTTACTGTTGCACTGAAGTCTCGCACAGTCTACGAGCAGTGGAGATGTAATGTCGTTCGTACCCTTCAATGAATACTTCGCGCACCAACGAGGCTAAGCTCTAGAGTCGGACACTTAGACACTCTCAAAGCACTATTTGAGATAATTCCATCTTACCTGGATTTCAAGAATACTAATACTGTATCACTTTGCTCTTTGTTATAATAGAAAATATTAATAACTCTTTGAGAAACTCCTTAACTTGGGTCAATATGTGTTAGTGAAAGGTGATCTAGGACAGATTTCTCTTGTATGGGGCAGTTTATAGGATCACTGCGTCTGAGGAATTTTCTTGTGTAAAAATTATGAGCGTTTGACTTATTCCGATTATCATTTTCAATTCCAGTTCGAACATAATGCAAGTCAAACTAGTAGATGTTATGTCACTTTGAACCATAACCGTCAGCATACACTGGTATGATATGAAAGTCCTGTTATACATTCTCGCGACCACAATAATCTTGTCATTGTGACGAGAATGAATTGGATAAGTATTAAGTACCTGTAGGAAATTATTAGGTAGTTATAACTCTTTTAGTTTGCAGATAAGCTAATTAAACTACCTATAACGTACTAACCGCAATAGCAGCTTGAGGAAGGGAAGCTTTAAACTATAAATTGTATATTTTTCTATTCTTTTCGCGCTCTGATATAATTTTCTGATATATCCAGAGTATTATTCTAAAGCCAACAAACTGGCAGACTCTCTATTGTCCAGCTTAAATCATCCGACTCAACAGGGAGTCAGATGATTTGTCTTAATAAATATGCAAATCAGTCCCTAATATCTGTCATTCTATATTCAGACCTGCTCAAGATACCTGAGCAGGATCGCGGCATCTTATGCTCGCAAGGCTGTTGTAAATTTCTTCTAACCAGTATTCTATATAAATACATCTGGTAAAACCTACTGTACGAAGGACACTCCGTTTCCTGTCGTTTTCTTGTTTCCTGTCCGCGTTTTCCGTCCCCCTTTAATCTTACCCAGCGCTGTTTTGCGTCCCCAAAACAACATTTTCATCCGTGCACCCCTGGTTAACCCCTATGGCGTCTGTGCACAACTTAGGCAAAAGCAAGTAAATATACATATACTCCGTATCTCACACGCCAATCACCCAATTAATGCACAGGCATATCTAGTTGTAGCAGGGTATATATCATGCCATCTAATAACGTCGAAGGGTATTATAATCTGATACCTGGGTCTTTTTTTCCACTTCCTTTCCTTTCTCCTTCCCTCCCCTTTCT
>WOFQ01000146.1:0-24915 GCA_012184525.1 Xenoacremonium recifei | reverse complement strand
CCACCAACACAGCCGCCGCCCCGTCAGTCACGATACCATCAAATAATGAGTATTATCCGGAAGGCAGACTCGGGGGTGACTAATGTCGATTAGATTTGCATTCAATTAGGTGTGTAAATCATCTGAAAAGGTCTCTCAAAGTCGTCAATTGGGAGATTGATTTGCGTCATTTACGCGGCCCTCAGAGCCGAAGGCAACAGGCTAGCTAGCTGACTGTCTTCTCCATCCCTCATTGATACGGATTCATCATAAAAAGTGTAAATAGACTGCTGAAAAAGTGCAAAAACTCGATTTTGGTGATTTTGGGTGTGTTCAAAGATCCGGAAGCTGTCTGAAAATTAGCTCCTAGTCTGAGGATTTTTTCCCCAAGGGAAAATGCCCTTAGTTGGGCTGTGTGGTTGACCCACCCGAGCCCAACGGGTAGTTGCCTCTTAGGGAATCGCGCATGTGATAGTAGCTTGGACCCCAAGGAACCGAGGTAGTAGTAGCGCTAAAGTGCTACGGGCGGTCCTCGTGCCTATTTAGTAATGGGGTATAATTATGTTGTTCTCCGCGATCTGGGAGCGTGACCTGTACTCCCTGAATGTCCCTGTTATGGCGCCTTAATTAGCCCATATTGCCAGACGGTACGTGCAAGAATTTCCAATTCCCTCAAACGACCCTGCGAAACATCTTGATCCGGAGGTAGAGGGCGGTTCTCAAGGAGGAACAGAGGGCTATTCTGCGACAGAGAAGGTTTGCAACACTGTGCGTACCCTAAGTTTCCCGCCGCCGGCTGAGTTGCATTCCGTAAGATAACGGGATTTGCCTGCCTTTGCGATAGATACTATTTGGGATTTACTGTCTAAGAATAAATATATTCTAGCAGCTTATTATCAGCGATGTATTGTGACTGCGAGTAGCTAAACTCTTTTAAGAAATATAAAGATGCCTTATCCTGTAAGCATAGAGAAGGATAAGCTAACTAATAGGAGTGTGTAATAAGTAGAAGAAAAAAAAGCAGGTAGGATGATAGCAGTAAACCGGATTTGCCTAGAAGATCTGTAAAAAGCCTCCTGGACTAGGAAGAGGGCTTTTGGAGACTGCGCATAGGCCTCATATGGCGGCGGGCAGTCGATAGATGCGCGTTTGTCGCGCCTCGCGACATTTGCCATTTCATCAAATTCGACGCAACCAAATCCTTTTAATTCTTATCGCTTCTGCTGTAGCTCTTCCGTAGTTCATATCGGACTAACTTAATGAGGTACGCGGGACCGCGCCGCGTCTTCCGATGGGATCGACCAATTTGGCACCCGGAACTCGGCGGGATTTGGTGTTAGCGGAATGTCCGACATAATTTCATAAGTAGTCCACGCTGCTCTCTTATGACATATCTTGCCATCCAAAGTAAAAGTTCCGCAGTCATGGGAGCCAAGATGATCATGTCGCAACCCTCGAGGAGGGGTCTTGAGAACCTCAAACCCACGCTCATGATGGATCTCCAGAGACAAAAAGAAAAATACCCCTCTTATGATAACAAGAAATGCCCTTCTGGGCTTATTGATATATCTTCCTCCACTAACGCCCTCATGGCCAACGAGGTGCGTGAGTGGGTGCAGACAAAAGAGCAAGTGATCTTGGGTGAATTGAAATCATGTAAGTTCTTGCCGTGACCGTTCTGAATGGTTATGGTAGTTGACCTTGTAGCTCTGGACCATTCGCCATCTGCGGGCTCTAACGAGCTGGTCATTGCCATTGCCGATTTTACTAATGATCTCTGGCGACCATCCACGCCCGTCTCCCCTGAATGCGTTCTCGTGGGAAATGGAGTCTCAGCTTTGCTTAGTTCTCTGTCATTCAACATCTGCGATCCTAATGAGGGAATTATGCTCGAGGTCCCAAATTACGGCATGTTTGAGGCCGACTTGACTTACAGAAATGACATCCGCCTCGTAGAGGTGCCTACTGGCCACATCGAAGACCGGTTTTCCTCTCTGTACGCTGGGGAACTCATTGACGCGTATGAGCTGGCAATTGCTGGGGCGGCATCAAAGGGAATTAACGTTCGTGCTATACTGCTCTGCAATCCATGCAATCCACTTGGGCGGTGCTACTCAATGGACACACTTTTAGGCATTGCGAGCTTCTGCTCTCGGCACGGCATTCATCTGATATCTGACGAGATCTACGCGCTGTCCTCCGGGAGTGCCGCCGCAGGCCTCGATGCTTTTACCTCGGTCCTGGCTTTGCCAGACAGTCAGGGATCCATGTTGCGGAGTATCCATGTGCTCTCGGGCGCGTCCAAGGATTTTGGGCTCAGTGGCTTACGGCTAGGCTGGCTCGTCACTCACAACGAACTCCTATGGCAAGCCGTGCGGAGACTCGCGTATGACACTCTCCTTGTATTTTTAGGGAAAATGCTAACGGCTCCAAGGCCGACGACATGGGTGACTGGGCTTTCGGACCGCCTATTCACAGCGCTATTGTTAGACCGCTGCTTCTTGAACGAATACGTGATCAAGTATCGACAAAAGCTTGATGAGTTTCGATCATGGACCACAATGCAACTCTCAATAGTCGGCATCCCGTTTGAGAAAGCCAATAGTGGCTTGTTTATATGGATAGACTTAAGCAAGTGGACGAAGTTGATGGATGAGAACGGTTTGTATCATCAAGACAATTTCCAGGGCAGAAGACTCTCGCCAGAAGTGCAGTTATGTCACTACCTCATGGAAAAAGGGTTATTTCTACAGCCTAGTGCGGTTAGTAACTAATGCCTCCCCGTGTCCTACGCCGTGCTGAACTTCACTTCACAGGCTTTCTTCTCCGAGGGTGCCGGTAGATACCGTTTTGTCTTCACTGGACACTTCTTAGAAACCCTTGCGGTGGCTTTCTCTCGATTGAGGTCGGCTTTGGAAGAACTGGAACGTGATAGAAGGATTAGAAGTCCCTAATGGAAATTCGATCGACGTGACTAGTCCATATAAAAGTTTTCCATTTTTTTATTCAATTTCTAGGAGTTAGGGAAATAATTCTTTTTTCCCGCAAGAGCCAACTTTCTGTGATGTCGAATTTATAGAGTTTTCCAGTCCTTCAAACCTTCCTTAGACTTGCTTCCTTTCGACTGCTTTTTATGGTCTTCTTTTCCTTCGAAGTTGCCCCAACCTCCCCTGTACTTACTAGCTATACTATGCTAAAACATTACACGGTGATACTTTTTTAATACATTGTTAATTTACATCACGATCATCTCACGTGCCTATCTATGAGCATATGCGACATTGGGATCCTGGTCTCTGGCATTTCCGCTCCATCAAGTCCCAATTTGGATTATGCATGAAACTTGAATTGCGCACTATCCTTCTTTGCGGTTCATATTATCCTCTAGCCATGGTTGACCGTCTTGCCACGCTCCCCACCGATAGCGGCAAATCTAAGCCACACTATCGGTGTAAATATCGTTTCACGACGGAATAAAGCAGAACTGGGACCATGGACTTAAGTCACCACAGATTGAGAGCACGCATGCCGATTATGCGCGAGCCCTCATGAAACTGATGATGCCATTGCCGAAACGCCTTGGAATTGTGTTTGTTTGGCATGGCCAGGATGATGCGTATTCAAGCTTTGTGTATCTCAGATCTCCTTCTTCCACTCTGTATGTTTGCGTCGCAGAATGTATGACACGAATAGAAGTCAGCCACAGTCAAGGATACTTGAATTGCCCAATGGGAGAGCTGCGTTCTCGAGGACCGAAAGAGGTTAAGCTCGTCTGATAAGGAAGGTGGATCTGATGATCAGAATCGAAAATGGACCCATGCAAGTGGTCAATCATGTTGCTAATACCCCGCGGCGGCGTCTGATAAGAACCTCCTTCAAGAGACCCTGGTCAACAACTCCGTAGCGGCAACTCTTCCGCGAAGCGCCTTATAAGAGCTGGACAGTACATGGTAAGAGTCTTCATGTAATACTGAGAAGTCTTCCGATTCAGGCTAAACCGATGCTCACAGAAAATCCCCCCCCGGAGCGTCTTTAAGGCCCAATGCCTGGGCATGCTGATCAACTGCATTGTGCAAACAGGTGTCAACGTCTGGGCGCTCGACAATATTGATGGAATATGTACCGATGAAGCGACTGGCGATGTAGATTCTCTTTTTCTACAAATTCCTATATCCCAATCTCTGCTCTGCCTGTTTTCCATGCACATGTATTTCATTCAGGATACACATACTCACCTGTTTATAGTTGACTTGTCCGATTTCGGCGGCATATAAATCTAGCATGTCTTTCTGGGGTCTGGTTGGTCCTTCCAAATTGTTCAGTCCCGGATCTATGTTCCATTCGATATTATATTTCTTTGTTATCGGCGCCTTGGCCCCTGTCGTTATCTGGGCTCTCGACCGAAAATTCCCTGGTCGAATTTTTCCCAAGGTAATTCCAAATCTCGATCCTCGTATATAACCAGTCCTTATTATACATCTCTCTAACCATGATGTCAGATTCACGTTCCCGTCGTCATGGCCTCGATTGGTGCGATCCCTCCAGCTACCGCAGGAAATTATATGCCATGGGTCATTATTGGACTTGTCTTTCAGTATTGGGCGAAGAAGTACCATATCGGCTGGTGGATGAAGTATAACTACCTTTTATCTGCTGCATTGAGCGCCGGATTAGCTATCACCTCACTCTTTCTCTTTTTCTGCTTGTTCTATGCAAATGTTACTTTAGATTGGTGGGGGAACTCTATCGCGCATGAAACGGCTGACGGGCTAGGAACTCCTCTTTGGACTGTTCCAGAAGGGCAAACGTTCGGGCTAACAACATGGAAATAGGGTTATCAATCGTGGGCCCGGCAGAGCAAGGGTTAATTACTACGATTGATAAAACGATGCAGTAGTGTTATGGACAATGGAGGCCATGTCCTCTGATCAAGATACTGGAGACCTGTCAAGTATTGGATAGGGAACCTTAGTATAATTCTATGAAATACAGCCCATATACCTATCAAGTATTTAGCAGGAAACTATAATATAACTCTATAAAATATAATTTATATAACTAGTTATTTGAGAATAAAGTAGTTATAATAATTCGAATCTTTCTAATTATAAACAAATATAATAACTAGAATTTATTATATTACTTTATATTTTGAAACTAAATAAATTATTATATATATACTTTTAGTCCTACTTTCCTATTTAATCCTCCCTCCTTTCTTATAATATATCACCTAGTAAGTAGCTAGTTCAATATAGCGGCTAACCCTAGCTGTAACCCTAATTGAATGAGATCCGAGCTACGCGGCTTGCCAATGCTGCTATAACACTCAAACCTGTGATCCGCGATGATTTTGGGTTGCCAGGGAAGCCCTCACCACCCAATTCAACCCTCAGCGTCTCGGTTTCGCTAGCCGCAATAATTTCACCAAAGTTGCCGCGGGCACCATTATCTGCAATCAATTCAACTCTAGTATTTTCCAAGCCGAAACCGGCGAGTGCAACGGCCGCGGCCAGATTTGCGTTTCGAGGGAACTGTAGGGCCGCCTCGGCTGCGTTGCCTCGGAAAAAAACTGTCGGGCCATCCACCTCGTCGAGATTGATGAGCTTCTCTGCCAAGGTGCCTTTCCAGGCTTTGGGAGGCTTCGTGGATCGGTAGAGCACCGATTCCAATCCAGAGTAGAACATGGAGTGCAGCCCGTCGACACCTGCCAATGCTCCCGTCATGATAATAGTTCGACTATTGCCTAATTCTGCAGCTTCTTCCATCCGCCTGCGCAGCTCCTCATCTGCAAGTGCGCCCACCGAAAGTAGGAAGAGGTCAGAGCCCGCTGCAAGAATTGTCGGGCCCAGCTCGACTGTGGCGCTCTGCCCGGCAGCTTCAATCACGATGCCAGGAACCGGTCCAGTGTAATCCGACCACCGGTGTACAATCGTAGCACTCGGACACAACTCGCGGGCGGTTTGTTCCTGGCTGTGTCTGCAGCATATCATATCAATAGAAATGCTGGGGATTGGTGATTTGGCGATTATTGACAGAATTGACCGGCCAATTTCGCCGCAACCCAAGAGACCGACTGAAATCATTTTTGCTGTAGCGTGTCTCTCTAATCAATTGACAGGGATCTATCGCGCTGGATACTGATAAAAAGTCAATATGAGCGTTGATTGTAGTTGGCACTTCAGGATTCGATTGAAATTCAATGTAAGTAGGATACTTAAAGGGTTTTAAGTGGCAAATTAATTGCAGTCACAGACCCCGCCATGCGTTCCCGTTGCCCCAAGTAGGCTAGAGCTTGATATGAGACTTACGATGCTATTATCATGAAAAGTGGGTTTGAGCTAAGTGGTAATAGTCTTGAGCAAAGCTTACATAGCACCTGGGTTTCTTTCTTACAAATAATAGGTGCCGGAGTGGCTCCATAATCGATCCTGCATCTCTCCAGCTTATTTCTCCTCTTCCGATTATCTTAACTATTAGCATAGTCATTCACTACAGCTACCTTTCCCGCCACTCTACTCAATTCCTCTAATACTAAATTAAGGGATAATTATAGTCTGATAATAACTCCTAAAGTATTTAATAGTATTTAATAAGGCAGGAGTATTAAATAATAACTAGTATACTTGCATTTTCTATTACGATCCTATTATATGCTTACTCATTCTATGGTGAGCCTCTATTGTGCTTGCTCTCCATAATATGAGCGTTCTTGGTCATATGCTAACCACGTGTCTGGTGTCTGCATATCTGACATGGGTCATGAGTTGTGACAATATATGCCCAAAGAGAGCATACATCTGGTCTCCTATTCCGAAACTACTTTCATTATTTAGAACTATGGACTTCGTGACATTAAAGGTCTTCACTCCAATTACTTGTTGAGGTGACATAGGGGGGCTCTTTCTGGGAGTCTGACTCCATTGGTGCTAAAAGAGCATCCTGGTTGTTAAGGTGACTCAACCAATATTGCACAAGTTTCAATGATAGAACGGGTTGATCGTGAGGAACCTAAATATTACGATCAGCATTTGGGTTATAGCAAGAAGAGGATCAATGTCAGACCATATGCCCAGCGTCCTCTATCTCAACGAAAGACAATCTGGAGTGGGATTTTATTCTCCCTGCTGTCTTGCCGTTATCCAATTTCCAAGGGAGATCCTTCCATAGTGTCGAACGATATCGGTTTCGACCTTCCCATGGAATGCTTTCGAGGGTTAATCCAACTCCGTCTGCGTTGCAAATGAGATCCGCGAGACCAACATATAGTAAGACATCCACCGGCTTGCCCCGTCTGTGATTAGGGCTGTTCCCATAGTCCAGAACAGTGCTATATTCCTGGATAGACGGAACGAACGCATCTCCTGTCTCATGGTACAAACTCTCAATATACTTGTTGCTGATCGTCCAACCTATTTTTCTGCCGCCAGTCTGCTTCGCGAGCTCAAGCGCAGACAATATTCCGGGCGAGTTCAAGTAGTCTTCAACATCATTCATCTCAGGGTAGCAATCGCCAGGAGCTGCACATTTGAGCCGCCTATCATAAGCACTTTTTGAAATGCCTCTCAGTATGTTGGTGAAGTTCGTATTGCAGGCTTCAGATGGCAGGGAACAGAGGATTCGATTCAATTTATCCCGTTCGCAAGCTTGAAGCAGGGCCTCACACTCGTCAATTGATTGTTCCAATCTGGTGCAGTTTTCCGCATCTAGATAAGGTGGGTATGTTTTGCGATAATCGTAGCATGCCACACCATACATGGATGGGATCTGAATAGCCGGTGCTATCGATGGATTGCCTATGATTAGAGATCTCAATGGAATGATCGGATTCTTCGATGAGATAGGTTCTTGAGGTCGGAGGTAGTCGTTGTATTCTAAAATAGCTGAACCGATTGCTGGTCCGTAGCGTCCTGCAAATGATTCTCCTGAGATGTGCAGATCCGCTAAAGCAAGGTGAGGAAAAGCCTCATAAATGAGTCTCACAAATACGACAGCGTCCAGAGATGAATCTTCCGTCCGAGATGGATATGCCGTCGGATCGCTTACATATGAATAGCCTACTCCGGCCGGTTGGTCCAAATATATGACATGGAAGTTTTCGGTCCAAGAGTACGGGTTGTATGCTGTGGAGTTACCAGAGACAAGGCAAGGGCCATTCTCAAAGAACATGCCCATAAGTGAGCTGCTTCCCGGGCCACCCTGTAGCCAGATCAAGAGAGGTGCAGTACTACTGGCACCTCGCGCCTCATGATACCCTAAATCATACCATTAGTATAACTTCTGCATCCCCCTTTGCTCGTGCCTGGGGACGTTGTGGAAGGTCATCCTCTGTCGTCACACGGGCAAGACCCACAGAAAAAGAGATGACGGTTCCCGATATCTGCCCATCCAGCGTGATGGACGGAACCTCCATTGCACTGACTTGGATCATCCGCCGCCCAAGTCCTATATCGAATAGAATCGGAACTAAATGAAGATGGCACGGTGCGGTATCCGGTCGCCGACACCATAAGGGCCGCCACAGACCCAAGAAGCAGGGCATACATTCGAATGTACATCTTTGACCGTGAGATCAGGAGTCTCAAATGAGAATTAGGAGAATCTAACCACTGTATAGTGTTAAATGAATGAGAACATCGATTATTAGGGTGGCGTGTGAACCATATACGGCCATACATACCCACAACGCGTCTGCTCAGCGGTTGCGTTCACTTGGATAGGAAAAGTGCATGACTATCTAATCATTTGAGCACCGGGTCTTATCTATAGCAACCGATCGTTTGACTTGGACAACCAGTTGGTCTTGGGTGGGGTCCCTCGTAGCCCAACTAAGGATCTCGCCTCTTAAGGTAGTTAAGGAAACGCCCTCAGACAAGGAGCTAACCTCCGGACAGTTTCTGGATCGTTGTCCATACATAAAAACAGCCAAATCAAGTGGAGGGACCCCACCTAAGACCAGCGGATACTTATGAAGCCGAGAATCCTGACTTCTGGCGGTCCCGTTCTCCCTTTGAGGTAAGCGGACAGCAGGGGTATCAAGAGCCAGTCACTTGACCTTGTTGGTAGCAGTCGCCAAACCAGTCAACGAGTATGCTGGATATATTGTGATCCACTCGCGTCCAAGGAGTAATCCCGCTAATATTTAGACCGTAGAAACGGCTAGGAAGACTTCGGGGTTTTTTTTAAACACCATCCTTGCCCTAAAGTGACTTTAAATTCGTTTGAGAATGTCGGTACCCTTTGCAGAACATGGCAGGGCTATCGCCGAGTATAATCCAGCCACCATGAACATAACTCTCGCCTAACTTTCTAGTTCTTGGCGTTAGTTAAACCCTCAGAGAGTGTCTAGATAAGTGGGCAGTTACTTGATATTCCAAGTGCAAGCTAAGTCTGATCCAGTTTATTGCTTCTACTGTCCACCTCAGTTGCTATTGCCTGGTCATTGCATCGAAGTGCATTTCAGAAAAAAGCAGGGACCGGATCTCATCGCTGATAGAACTCTGTAATATATATTATTCTCTATACTAACGTCCTTATATTCCTCTCTTGGGGTTTCTTCTATCAGTTGTTGCGGTGTAAACCTGCTTTGATTGGTGGAGTATGGGTGTCAGGCATGTCAAGTTTAACGGCAATGATGAATACCGTAGCCATTATATTGGGCGTTGGCTCAACAGCTAGAGCGTCCTATCACTTCACTGCCTGTGCTCTGTAGATGTATCTATTCAAATTTCCCCAATACAGTGAGATTCTAGTTGATCAGCTGACACCATGGATTATTGCGGCATGTCTCCCATTCGAGATTTGATATCCCACTTGGAAGTCAAGGGAATCGAGAAATGGGCCGGTGCAAGAGAATTTCTTCGGTAGGTTAAGCTATAAATGGATGGATGATATCATTAGTTCAAAGGGAAATCTTCAACTTGAAGATCTTCCGGACCTGCAGCTGCCCTGGGATTTCAAAGTCTATCGCTTGGCATTTCTAGAGGCCTTGTTCGATAGGGGATAGATCACTGAAACGCCTGTTTTGACCGCCATTCTCAGGATCATGTCTGATTCATGCGAACTCGTCATTCTGTGGCTGTTCCGTCACTTTTTGGCTGGCCCGAGTCAAAGCTAAATTATGGCCATATCTTGCTATTTATTGATCGGGCCTCCCTGTGGAAATTACAGTAGATCCAACTTGAAACAGATTTTGATCCAATACAAATGAATGCTGACAGCCGCGACACCTAAGAAGACTTTGAGCTCTGGCGATTGCAACACAATTGGGAATTTAAATGTCTCTACGTTACATGACGTGGATGCCCAACACCTATTCGACAGCGCTCAGATATTATTAGACGCAATTCTCTACTCGATCTAAGTGTTCCTTACTCTTGGAGGTCTGCTCTTTCTTCTTTCTTGAGACGGTCTGAGTTCAGTTCTCTTGGTTACAGGAAGCCCTAAGTATGAAACGAATTTGGCATAGTACTGTTGCTAATGTTCTAAAGCTTGCGTATTTCTATTCTTAGCTTTGCTAGTTAAGAAAATTGGCTACTGGATATAAGAGAATTTGAGAGCAAAAGATCTTCGTAACCGGACTACGAATGAGATGCTCTATGAGATGATGTCCATCAAGATGCATGCCTGGAAATTATCCCTTGTTAATATTGTCTAAACACAAAGATAAACTGAAATCTGGATGTTGAAGGAGCAAGCTTTCTTCAGAGACTTTCTAGTCTGTTGCATGCAGTTGATACCCTCCGCACTTATTGTCGTGGTACTTAGCGTTCTGATATTCAAGCAAGTGGATTTTGATAATTAGCCGGTTTTTATAAGTCTACTGCTCTTTAGGATGCTTAAAATTGGTTTCACCCAGGCATCCGATTTAATGTTGACCCTGCAATCAGCAAAGATGTTCATTCATCGAATTCAGACATACCTAGTCCAGCTATTATTTAAGCTAAATTTGACCAATCTGCATGAGATTGCATCTGAAGAGGGCGAGGGTTATGTGGCTGAACCATGCCGCTATCACATGGCCCACAAAGATGCCACTAATTAAGAGTGGCAAATTCTCAGCAAAACTCGAAAGCCTCACCGCGGTCTCAGGCGCTACTGGGATGGGGAAAATGTCTTTTTTTAGTCCATTTGATGCGATACTTGCTGATATACTATCCGACGAGAAGAGCTGCGTTCTGTCCATACTGTCGTTTCTTGTTTCGGGTACAGTCCGCTCGAATATATTATTTAGGAAGGAGTTCGAGCCGAAGCTACAAGTGAAGGTTATCTAAGTTTGCGCCCTTCTGCGGACTTTGAATATCTAAAGGAAAAAGATAATATACCTATTATAGGCTCCGTTATGCTCTCTGGAGACCAGAAAGCCTGTGTCTGCCTCGCCCGGACTCTGTACCCCTAAGCAGATATTCATGTTCTTGACGATCCATTTACAGCTATCGATGCAAGGGTTTACTAAGTCTTTTGGATCAGTCTGACGGCGCGACACGCATCGACGGCATTGGCATTGCAACTTAGACTAGCTCAAGGGGCTACGCCAATCTATTGCCTTAATCCTACAAAGTCCAGTCGTACTTTCCGGATCAGTTAGTCTTAACGTTGATGCTTTGAATTTCAGGAGTTCTGAATCCATCTCACTCCTAGATTTAACCCTCAGTTCAAGGTCATGATAAAGACTTCAATTTGATAACTCGGTAAGAGTTTCTTAATTAATTCTAGTTTATCTACTGCTGAAACACAATTCGGGGTTCGAAGTTAGGAATATCACGATAATATGCAAACTGATTCCTGTATCAGGAACTGAGTGATAGTAAAGCTGACCAAGTTCATAGTTAAGAGTCTTATCCGAAAATAGCATTCCAAGTAGTCCATCATAAGCATAGGTAAATCAAATAATAAATAGAATCAATGAGATAGTCTCTTAGTATAATTTCAGAGCGTAGAGCGAGAACCAAACCTCTCGGTGATAGAGGTCTGATACTACAATTCATAGTCTGACCTGTAGTAACCCTATGTACCACACGAAACTGTATTCTCACAGTTGCAGAGGCACGAGAAGCCTAGCTGAAGAAATCAGACCCACGACTTGGGACCAAACGTGGCGCCATCTGGAACTGTGAGCAATGGAAGCCCATTGTAGTCTGCAGTTGTTGAGTCGACATTATTTCCCCACCAGCTCAAATTCACTCCTGGGTAGGTCAAACATAAAAAGATGAAGAGGCTGACGACAGCGAGTCCGCCATCGAGGGCCGCCGAGAGAAGAAAGTTGTATCGCTTCCACCAGCCAAATGCTCTCTTGCGGAGATACCATTGTGTAAAGATTCCAATGAGGCCCCATGGTATAAAGTTGATTGCTGTCGCTGGTGGGATCGCCCCGGTGCTGGATAATATGAGAGGAATGTTGATATGTTCTAAGATTCGGTGCTTGAACCTCTTGGATATGACGTATAGGATGACAGGCATTAACGCGCCAACCAAGAAGAACCATAGCATGGATCGATACATAGCACCTTGTGAAAACAGTCTAGATGGTCCAATAAGACCCCAGAATACGATACTGGCCTGGAAAGATCCACTGAGTGGGCAAGTGAACTAAGTCTAAGGTTAGCATCATCATCTCTATAGTAGTAAAAAACATACCTTTCCATTAGCGTCGCTGGTACAAACTCCATTGATATTCTCTAGGGCCCATGTATTCACCCCTGTTTGGGTGAGCCAGTTGACAATAATTCCGAAGGCCTGAGCGCTGAAGATAACTCGAGGAGGAATTTTCATGTAGTGGCCCAGTTTCTGGTCTTGCGCCAAGACCAAAGCCGAGCCCAGTGTATTGAAGCTGATGCACTTGAAAACGACCACAGCGATCATCTTGCCAGGCCAGATGTAACCGCCGATGAAGGCGGAGAAGACGTTTGTCGATACAGCCTGGTTACAGATCGCCGCAAGAATTGCCACAGGGACGAATATAACGAGGTTTAACGCCAGGCTGAGGATTACTCCCCACCATGGAAGGCCGGTATCATAGTATTCGACAAAGAATATAGCGAGACAGAACATTATAAGCAGAGAAACAGCATACCACCACGTCGGGGTGGCTTTGTATTTACGCATCATCTAAGCACAAGTTTTTAGAATTATGTCCAGCTGCTAACGGTACTGCGAACGATGGTAGACTAACCTTGACATGAACATCCGTGTCCGGAGTGTCTCGGGCCTCTTGCATGAAGGTTGCTTTTAAGCCGATCCAAATTTCTCCACGATAGTATAGGACGGCGTGAACAAAAACTGAAATAACGGCTCCAAAGCCTAATCCATAAGAAACTGCCGAAGTTGTGGACAGATATATCGGGGAGTATTCATGATATTCGGTGGAGTTGAACTCATAATTGGCAGTAAGAATTCGACTAGTATTATAGCTTGCCCCAGTATTGTCGTAGATTGATGAGGACGAAAAGGGCATGTATTTTCCATACCAAACATTGCTCCAGTGGAGAGCAGGTGCGATGATCCAGAGGAACAAAACAGAACCGCCGAGAACGTTAAGAATTGCCCATGCCGGGGTAACGAGTGGTGAGGTTTGATAGGCAATAATCTGGTTCCAGTCGAACGTCAAGGGAAGGAGATCCATGCCAGAATATGCACCGAATACCTGATTGATGACGATATTATCTGGGCGAATCCAGGTAACCCAAGCAAAGTAGGAGAGGCCTGTGAAAAGATAGCCCGGGAGAAGGTGCCAAAGAGCGACAATGACGAAAGATACCCAAAAGAAGCGCAATGGAGAAATCTTCCACCGACTTTCAACATCCGTAAGAAAGTTTCCATTATGCATCCCATGGATGAGAGTACATGTTGGCAGAACAGTCGGCCATACACAGTACGCGGGGTCGATAAGAAGTTTTTGGAAAATGCCCGCTACACCAAATGCAAGTCCTTGAGTCGTTAGCAGGAACATCAGCTTGAACCCTATAGAGACAGGGATATTGAGGCGCGTCTCCATCGCTGTCCAAACATATGTAGCCAAGGCGCCGCTATCATAACCGGTACTTCCAATAGCCATGATCGATATCAGGGTGTGCTCCTTGAAACTAAACGGGCCAGGGTTGAGCTGAATTCGATGGCCGAGCAGCGAGATGGTCTTATCCGGAGTGTATCGACTGACTAATTTTCCAACGGGATAGACTATTAAGATAATCACGTATGAGGACATAGACACTTGTGAGGAAATGCATTAGCTAGTTTTCTCTTTTCTTGCCGGGCACTACAATAAGGTCAAGATAAATAATGCTTACTTGGGGGACTGTGAAGGCGGAAAAGCTGGGTGAAGCCACCCATCAGCATCGTAGATAAAAGTCCGAGGACCCAAACACGAATGGTGTTGACAGGCACATCGTGGTCGACCGGCGGGACGGCGGCTTGGACTTCGGGGTAGACCCTGCAAAGTAAAAGTTCAGCGCGAGAGATTAGGTTCGCGGGGGGAGCGCAAACGAACGAGTTCTCCTCGATAGAAGCGGCTTTCTCAGAGAAAGCTTCGGCGGCCTCCCGCCCCTTCTCAGCATTGCTGGGGCTATCCTGGGGCGAGCCCTTTGACTCTTGTTGAGATATTTCTGTGACAGCCATTTTGCACGATGTTTCGATGAGCCCTGTGAGTTAGGTAGAAATGACTCTTTGAAGAAGTCGTGAGTCAAGAGGAGTGACAACGGGCATCATGCTCATTGCCGTAGGCCAGCGATATACTTTTTCGAAGGCCATTCTGACCAAGGGATTTTGGTGATAAAGGTTGCTTGGCAAGGAGCAGTTATCAGTGGCTCCGTTTTTGCTAGGGCCGTGTGGAGAAGCGAGGGAGACGATAAGTCTAGCCGTATAGGGTATGCAGGTGCCACGTGGAATGATTGGAGGAGAAGTTGATAAGCTCCACATAACAGCCCTCAGTTTTGCTGGAAGAGCCCGTGAGAAGATAAGTCTAGCTGCATTGGGTATGCGGGTGCGACGTGCAATGAGGATTGGCGACCGGGTACTCCGTACGGAGTACTCCCCGATCTAATGTAATGGGATAGATAAGGAGCAATCGAGTCGCGGGGAATCCGTTAATACAGGTCTATACATGATTCTAGGCTACAGAGTAGGCCATCACTTCAAGCCGCTCTTCGCTTGCAAATCTTGACTTTCTAATCTTATTCCATGATGGTTTTAGCGTAGAGTCAATTCCAAGAAGAACATAGCCTCTTGATAACGACTTCCGTCCGAAACTAGGCCCATGCACGAACCTCACATCTCGACCACGCATCGAGTTTGACTTCATAAACCAGGGGGACCATGAAGCTACGCTGGGGTGGCAAAGTGTGAATAATAAACCTAGCCAGTCAAAATGAAGAGATAGAAGCCAACTTGCCTACAATATGTGGCCTTAGAAGCATATAATTTCCTGAATGTTCGCAGTAAAGTAGGCTAGCTTGCTGTCTAACGAGAGAAAGACCTTATAGTGTCCTTACTGCCTAATGGTTGATGATTGCTATTAAGTTAACTGCCAGCTGATGGTTTTCTGTTCCCGCCGCGGAAGGTATTCCAGCTTCAGCACGTGACCATTTCTCTCAACTGTCAATCTATACGTCGCTTCGATATCCTCAGTGCAACGATTATGGCCCGAAGCCTCGACCAAGATATCGCCGTCTGTAAGACCCGCCATATGTGCCGGAGATCCCTTCTCGACCGCGGTCAGAACCCGAGTTCGCAAGCTGTTGCGATCAAATCCAAAATCAAGAATCCTCATATCACATCGCGTAAACTTATAAGCGAAGCCGCCATCAGACATCCTAGAGAAGTCCAAGGTCTTCCCCGACAGCATGGCATGGAAGTGCTGTTTAAAGGGGAAATCAGTGCTATGGAAATACTTCCCCAGATAATCCAGCCAGTCCTTGCCTCTGAGTATTTCACCCTTACTAGTCCGCTGAGCCATGGCAATTACTATGTCATCCAAGGGTCCGTTTTTCATCATATCGAAGTTTCCCACTGCCCGTCGGAGGAAGAAGTCAATGAATATGAGATAGGCACAACCTCGCTTGTATGGGATCCATACAGCATACCAGTCGGAAAAGAACTGCGAAGCGGCATCGCGAATATCCATGTTGATGCGGGGACTGGTGTAGTAGCTCTGAATGTGTGAATTGATGATTTTGTTGTAATAATCTCGCCCGCGGAGTCCGAAGCGGTAAGGAAGTAATGCACTGTATAATTCTGCAATACCTGGACTATAGATTACTAACGCTGTGAGAAAACGTGAAATCTGGAGAGGAAATATACCTTCGGTGAACCAAGAGTTATCGTAATCGTCTTCTTCAGGGCCTAGCTTCGAAAAGCTATGTACCATCTCATGGGTGAACAGGCTAACCAATGAATCGTCTGATTCGTCCGCTATCGATCCGTCATACTCCAGAACGTAGCTTGAAAGGAAGCCTGTGCCGCCATATCCAATGATAGCTCTGCGGATAAAGACAGAGTAACTCTGATCGACTGATCTGAAGTGTGCTTTCATCTTGGGGAAAAGCTGTGTTTTATATCCTTTGATTCTATCCAGATTGACCGGGAGCGATCCAAACCAATAGCAGTGTGCTTCAGCCTGTGATTGAGCACTGCCGCGCTCCGGATAACTTTGGACTGGTCCAACCATGTACACAGAGTTCCAAGTCACATCAGATCCTCCCACACGAATAATGCGATTAGGGCCTTCCCCGAAGCTCCATACGCATCTCGTCTGCTTCGGTACGTCAGGCTTGAGGATCCATTGTACTATATTTGTGTGAACCACGTCGGATATGAGACAGGGGAGAAACCACTTTCCAACGCCTTGGAGACCGCCTTGGTCCCGACGTAAGTCTATCCTTGTGCCCACTGGGGTATGAATGTCAACCCGACGGGGGTGGACGTCATACGTGAGGATAATATTGCCCTTAGTTGCCCGTCCCACGCACCAATGCTGTTGCTTATTACGAGCAGAGCTTGGGATATCAACGAAGTTTATTGGAAGAAGTCCTAACTCATCGCGTGCGCTGATGTCGGATTCCCGGAGAGGAGGAGCCGGAACGTTGTTAGTGAAGATGTTAAAAAGAAATAGAGCGTGGCCTACGCAGGCGGACGGGTTCTGGATCTCGAGATTAACAGAGAGATGTGTGGCGACCTGCTCCACGCTGAAATGCGGTGTGAGGCGGAGATAAATAAGAGGCTCACGTGGAAGGAGCATCTTGTGACACGACTGTTGCTGATTGCGAGGATAATCGAGAATAGAGATGGAAGGACTCGGGAGGAGGAATCGGGGCATAGAGTGTAATAATATCTTGGGGCGTATCTATATAAGTGGAGGACAAACCGCCGTTGTGGGATCAATATATATTGACATTCATATTAGCCCTTAATCTTGTCTATCTCTGATACTAAAGACTCCGTACGAACTACTCCGTACTCCGTAAAGCATCGCGTAGATAGCCTAGGCACCTTAATCATGCGCTTACTATATCCGGTAGGCGAGACCGCCGAGATAAGCCGCCCCACTATTCGCACACTTGTGATTTTTACCTAATGACTGCCCGGCGATACGAGTGCGTGGTTTCTGACCTTAACCTGGCTTCATTCATCTGTCCAGCGTGACGGTGAATGACCAATTCCACTCCACGCCACCTCACTTCTAAAGGATTCGAGATCCATTTCACGCCATGTACAAGCCTATGCCACCGCGACCCAGAAAAACACTGATTTCCAGGACTCGTACCGGGTGTCACACCTGCCGCCGTCGGCATCGCAAGGTGAGCTCCGAGCACTGAAGTCTTGGGAGGCAGGGCCCTTCGAAGCAATCTGCGATATCTAGTCTCGTGAATGAACCACTGATATTCTTTCTTCCTAGTGCGACGAGACAAAACCTAAGTGTAATCAATGTCTCCGATTGGGGCTCAATTGCGAAGGATACGCCGTGCGGCTGACTTGGCTCAACGACTCGACAACCCCGGCTGCAAGACGAAGCTCCAAGAATCACTCGACATGCCTGACACTAAGTGGCAATCAGTGTTATCCCGAAGCTTTCTCGAGAAATGTTCTAGAAGTAACCTCCAAAGGGATTGGAGGTACAGAATTTCTATCCAACATTTCCTCGTTATCAAGACGCAACTTGTCCTGTCGTGCCTCGGGTAATGGCAATGGCCAGCCTCCCCATGATGAACAAGCCCAGGACGTTTGGCAATTGGATGTATCACCACAATCCTCGACATTTCAAACCTTGGACGAACGAGACGATGCACTCTTCCTGCATTTCGAAACCCACGTCTATAACTGCTTTGCACCTGTAGTCCAACAAGGCTTTCTAGACTTCTGGCGGCATCCGAAGCTCAGAGCGTCTATTCTAGCCCTATCCGCAGCTCATCTCTCGCATTTCTGCGTCCTCCAAGGCGATGATTCTCGGGCTTTAGGGAGAGCGACCGTTATACTTGATCCAGCCGCAAATGATCATTTGCGCTATGCCGTGGCGTCATACAGCAACGCTGTTCACGATTTGACAATGACGCAAATTTTTTTCAAGGAGAAACCAGCCCTACGCCTAGCAGCAACTCTTCTTCTTGCGCTCTTTGAGTGGGAAGGTGGCAGTGTGAATGCATGTTTCATCCACATCGCTGGTGCAGATGCTCTAGTGCTCGCCTCTTGCAATCAAATAAGAGAGACGCCTTCGGGCAATCGTCTTCTTCGCTGCTGGGCAGAGGTGCGCGCACAGCTAAACCTACGCAAACTACCATTCAGACCTCTGGATTCGGAACTAAGGAGCAACGAAGCACGTCAGATGGCGTCTCTGATTGATCAAAGCCGTGGTACCAGTACAGGTCTCTCTAGACTTCTTGTCGATGCGTATACGAACCGAAACCGACTCGTCTTACATAAGTGTATGGGCTGTAAGTATTTGGACAGTGGGACAACACTCTCGCTGTCGAGATCTTGGTATTCCCTTGCATTCGACCACACTTACAAATTTGATCCTCAAATGACAACCCAAGGCGTGCTGACGGAAGATGAGTTATTACGCAAACTTGCAGAAGTAACTCAGTCATTAGAGGAATGGCACGATAGCCTTCCTGAGTCATGTCTACCTCTACCTCCAACAGCTTCAATAGCACGACCAATGACGTTCAATAACTTGCGATATGCAGCGAATTTCACCATCAACCCTGTCTCATTTCATCTATACGATGATGCCGTTCAGTACTTACTCTACGGGATGGCTCAAATTTTGTCATCCCGACACGTCCTAGACTCATATCTCCTGGGATCTCGGCCTCCATCATCTAGCGAGCCGCTGCATCCGATAGTAGTGCTCACCATGTCTATCATCGAGGGCCTCAAGCCAGAGGAAGCAACCGCTCACACCATACTTAATGCTGGACCGCTCTGGGTATTGGATGTCCTCCCAAACTGCGTTCCAGATGGTCGTATTACATCACATATATTAAACGTTATTCTACCTCGGTTTGAACGAAGTGTTAATTGTGGACCATCTCTGCTGTATCTCGCCAAAATAAAGCAAAATGTGGCTGGGATAGATTCGCTGATTAGAGCTGGCTTCTTCCCTCTGCTCTATGATCCCAACGTCCGCAGTATCGACGATATGGCCTGTAGTGGTGGCATCCGTGTAGGAACCAAAGCTGCAGTCTTCGGAAGAGATAGCAAAGGGGAATTCTTCCAAGACGTCGTGTATCAACCTCCGAGTACTCTTCAAGGCAGATATTAGCAATAAAAATAAAGAAATGAACAACTAATGAAATTAAACAGCGGGAGCAAATGACACACAGATTAGGCCTCCCTAGCATCAATGTTTTCGGGACGGAAAAAGGTCTAAGGAAATAAAATTACCCTAATGATTTTGGCCAAATGGGGTAATCGGGACCGCTGGCTACCACTCTGTAATATAATGAGACCGCCTGTATTCCGCTCCATCAGTCTATCTTGACACATCTTCGTCTCATACATACCCACCCTTTCCCACGAAATCTGCTCTAGGAAAATTAGTCGTTTCCATTCCGCTATCTACAACCATGACTCGATTCTCACCCTCCTTACTACCCTCGAATCGAGGAATGTACAACCTCAAGCCGACCCCAATGGTAGATCTTCAACGAGAGAAAGAAAGATATCCAAGCTTCGACCCAGTAATACACCGGGATGGCGTTATCGACATCTCTTCTTCTATTAATAATCTCATGCGCGAAGAGATAAATGACTGGGCTGAGAGAAATCGGGAATCTATCTTTCGAGATTTGAAGAATTGTGTGTCACAGGAAAGCTTCGTTGATCTCAAAGCGCTTATTAATAGAAGCAGCATTAGGACGAAGTGATACAGCTGGCTCTCCACAACTACTGAATGCCATCGCCTCCTATACAAATAGATTCTTTCGAACCGAGCAACCCGTTGATCCGGCGAATATAATCGTGGGAAATGGCGTGTCATCTCTTCTCAGCACTTTGGCATTCAATATTTGTGATCCTGGCGAAGCAATCATGGTTGAAGTGCCGAATTATGGCATGTTTGAAAGCGACATGACTTATCAAAACGACATTCGCCTCATCCATGTACGTACAGAGAACATTCATGATCGTTTTTCCGCGCGGAATGCAGAACTCCTTCTCAATGCCTACGAAGATGCCCTTGAAGGAGCTCGATGTCATGGCGTCACTGTGCGGGCTGTCCTTATTTGCAATCCATGCAATCCTTTAGGGAGGTGCTATTCAAAAGACAGTCTGTTGAAGATTGCCGATTTTTGCTCAACTCACCATCTTCATCTGATCTCAGATGAGATTTATGGTCTGTCTGGAGGATATAAAGCTGCTGGCTTAGACAGTTTCACCTCTATGCTAGCGCTTCCTTTACTCGGAAAACTCGTCAGCGAAAATTTCCACGTCGTGTCTGGAGTGTCAAAAGACTTTGGGCTTAGTGGGACTCGAATAGGCTGGTTGATAACTCGAAACTCGGCGGTTTGGAAGACGGTGAGGAGACTCGCGTACGTATGCATATTCCCTACCTTCGAGGGCTGAATACTAAGAAGCTTAAGCACCACGACATGGATAACCTCGTGCTCGGATCAATTTGTCACCAAGCTTCTACTCGATACACAGTTCCTGGAGGGATATGCAAATACTCTTTGTGCAAGACTCAGAAACCGCCGTGAACGTGTTATAACACATCTGCGGAGGATAGGAATCCAATATACGGCCGCGAATGCTGGGCTATTCATCTTCATCGACTTGAGTAAATGGGTTGCTATTCTTGATGATCATCACACAAACAAGGCGAAATATGGGGATATCAATGGCGAAATGCAACTGAGCCTTTATCTGCTTCAAAATGGGATATTCCTCCAACCTGACATTGTAGGTCACTAGAATATTCTTCATTCGACCTCCGTTTCTAACTAGCCCAGGCCTTTCTTTCGAGAAATACTGGGAAATACCGGCTGGTATATTCAGGACTCCCGGACGAGACCGTGGATCTTGCTATGAACCGACTCGACCATATATTATCAAGATTATCGTGAAGTTACAGCTTTCGATTCAGCTTGAGCACTGACAATCCGAACATTTTCTTTGTTCTATTCAGATTCATCCTTAAATCAATTCTCTAGATCACTATAACTTGACCTGTCCTTAAGTTCGGACCATAATGGCAATTTGTCCCTCCCGTCTTATTTCTTCCTTGCTTTTATTCCACCCTTTCGACCCATGAGCATGTTTCCCCTTTCAACTGAAAGAGAAATCAGCAATCAGCAACAGCAGTCCATGTTTCAATCAAAAGTAGACAACGCATCACCTCATACGCGGGATAAGGAACGTTGTAACGATATGTTAAAGCCACATTTGTATGCTTGTTGTGACGAAAAACCCACTCCGTGTATCGTTGAAAGAACAGCCCCTCTTTTCGGAAGGCTGGAAAAGAGGAGGAAGATCCCAATCAGCAGAAATCTAGCTCGCACCTAATACATTCACCGTGCTCGCGCGTATCTGCGCTGACCCGGAAAAGTTGGCGGACCTGACATAACAGGCTTTACTCCTTTGGGTGCACGAGAACGCGGCTTAGTTATTGGTCTCCCTTAGTCCATACACCCCGCATAATCAATCAAACATTTCATTTCCGAAAAACACAAATAAATACGTAATAGTACATACTTAAAACTGCTATCAAACCTTATCAGCGCCGGGATGCATAAAAAGTTCTGGTATAGCAATGTGTCACGTAAATATAATTGGGTTGGGATGGGCGACCATCCGAAGCCCCGCACAACTCGGAATTTGTGTCCTTGACAATCAGTCTATTCCATTTCTAGTGTGCGAGAGCCACGCTTATCCATTGGTTCATCAACAATATTCTGTTACCTAGATTTCACCGCGCCAAACCTATTAATGATTTCGGCGTAAGGGGATCAAAAGGCTGCTCCTCCTCAGAGAATATTTTGGAAAAGCTCTTCATCCCGAGCCAGAACTATCGTCAGCCTCCCACCTTCAACATCTTCTCAGGACAGACGGGCCGTGCGAAGTTTTCAGGGTTTCTATGCACGCCTGCATTGCTTCCTCAATCTCGAAGTCGTCAGTTTTCCTTGGTCTTTTGCCCATCATTTTGGCTCAACGATGCCACCTCCGCAGTCAGCACTAGACTTCCTCGAATTCGTTCATGCGTCTCCTTCACGTGAGTCTAAGCACCGGCACAGGTTTTCTTTTACCTCGTTTTACTGATCCCTATAGCTTATCATGCTGTTGCGTCGGTCGTTCAGAAGCTCCAAGGCGCGGGATTCTCGATTATTCGAGAACAAGACGATTGGAATCAAAAGCTTCAGCCAGGGGGCAAGTATTATTTGATACGGAATCTTTCTTCCGTTATCGCGTTTGCCATTGGGTTGCGATGGAAACCAGGAAATGCGATTGCTATGATAGGCGCACACACAGACTCTCCATGTTTGCGTGTGAAGCCTAACAGCAAAAGTAATGCCGATGGCTTTCTCCAAGTGGGAGTTGAGACATACGGGGGCGGTAAGTGGCATACCTGGTTTGACAGGGATTTGAGCGTTGCCGGTTACGCGATAGTTAAGGAGGACGAGGTTTTTTCCCAACGCCTCGTGAGCATTGATAAGCCGATTCTCCGTATCCCGACTTTAGCCATACACCTCAATCGGAGCCCCACATTTGAACCTAATTTGGAGGAGGAGCTTGTTCCCATTGCAGGACTTGTTTCTTCAGAGCTGCACAGGTCTTCTTCGACAAGATCGGATGGAAGGGCAGATTCTGACACGGCAAGCCCGGAAGCGGAATTTGAACCTCTTGGGAAGTTGTCTGATAGGCATCATCCATACATTATTGAGCTTTTAGCACAAAACCTAGGCGTGAAGCCTGAGGATATTGCCAACTTCGAAATGTGTCTGTACGACACACAAAAGCCAAATATTGGCGGTTTATATGAGGAACTCATCTTCTCGCCAAGGCTCGACAACCTTAACAGTACGTATTGTGCTGCAATGGGCCTGATAGACTCCCTTTCATCGACAAAAATGGATTACGAGACTGGCATTCGGTTGATTTCATGTTTCGACCACGAGGAGTGTGGCTCTAAATCAGCTCATGGTGCCGGCTCTACCTTGCTACCCGATGTCATCAAGAGGCTGTCGATCCTACCGGGCACAACTTCCTCCGCTTCACGGACATGTGGGAATGTCAATGAAGCTCACGATTCAACAACTCTGCACCACCAAACATTACGATCTTCATTCTTAGTCTCTGCCGACATGGCACATTCGGTGCACCCAAATTATACTGCAAAACACGAGCCCAACCATCGACCAAAGGTTAATGGGGGGGTCAGCGTTAAAGTCAACTCCAATCAACGGTATACAACTACTTCTGTTGGCGTTGTGCTTTTACAGGAAATGGCAAAACTTGCTAGGGTCCCTCTCCAGATTTTTATCTGTCGCAACGACGTTGCATGTGGCAGTACTATCGGTCCAATGTTATCCGCTGCCCTTGGTGTTCGAACTATAGATGTTGGAAACCCACAGCTAAGCATGCACAGCATCCGTGAAACGGGAGGGGTTTACGATATAGAACATTGCATTCGCCTGTTTAGCACTTTTTTTTCTAATTATTCACGTATGGTTGCAAGGTTTCCCAGTTCATAGTTACTTGGATGCATCTTTATCAGCCCAGATAGTGCGAAAGTTAGGTAGAACATAGTGGATAGTTGATTGATGCATAATCGATAGCCGACAATTTAGCTTCCACGATGAAGGAGCTCAGTCAACCAGAATCAAAACGTCAGCATACTTGTTCAAATATGACTCAGCAGGCCTTGATATTTTGAATTGTATCTGAAAGCAGGAAGCGTTACGGCTTTATAACAAGGTTAGGGAGTACAGGCAGTCTTATATATTATCGGAATTTGAGTGGCATAACATAAGCCTGCACCCTCTAGTTAGATCTGCGAGTGTAGAAAAGCCTGAGATTTTCTAGTCTGGCCCAGTCTTTGAATGAAACCCCGCAATAGACAGCTTTTTGGCTCATTAAAACACAGGTTCACGACGTTAGACGAGACCAAACCATCCTGTATTTAAAGAGATAGGCTACAGATAACCTATATCCTCCACATCATACAAGATATAATTAATCAGATAAAGGCCCTCACAGACAGAAGTATATTGTTAGCGGTAGGGCATAGAGGCTACCTATTGGTGAGATTTAACTGCAGCCCGGATGTCTGAATAGTTACTGAATCACCGCAAACATTGTAAAGAATCGAAGGCTGTGTGTCTCAATACTGAGGGTGACCTCAAGAGCTTTCCTCAACAGGCACACTATCTTACGAGTTGTAGTAGTAGTAGTAGTAGTATATTTTTCGTCCGGGGGCCGTGAGGCCCGAAAAGTCCCCTATTGGGGCAC
>WOFQ01000145.1:0-25111 GCA_012184525.1 Xenoacremonium recifei | reverse complement strand
AGAGAAAACTACAGAAGAACAAGCAAATACACCTAATATTGGTAATCTTTCTAAAATACTATAAAGTGACATGAATTCACCTATAAAGTTTAAAGTTAATGGAGCACCACAATTACCTAAAGCTAATATAAAGAATAATATACCAAATATAGGCATTAGCTGACTAGCTCCTCTATAGAAGTATATCATTCTAGTACCTGTTCTATCATATAGAACACCACCTGCACATATAAATAATCCACTAGATACAAATCCGTGAGCTAAACCTAAAATAATACTTCCTTCTAATCCTTGTATAGTATTACTAAATACTCCTATTAAATAAACTGCCGCGTGACAAACAGAACTATAAGCAATTAATTCTTTTACATCTGTTGTTCTTAAAGTACTAAAACTAGCATATATTATTGTAATAACACTTATAGTGTATATTACAAAAGTGTAATCTAAAGAAGCTTTAGGTAATATAGGTAATATTAGTCTAAATACTCCATATAAACTTAATTTTAATACAATACCAGCTAGAACTATACTTCCTCCTAAAGGAGATTCAACGTGAGCTTTTAATAATCAGTTATTCAAGAATATAGTAGGTGTTTTTACGGCAAATGCTATGAATATACCTATGAATAAAAATATTTGTGTTTTATATTCAAAATTAAATTTGAATAAAGTATCAAAATCTGTACTTCCCATTGTAGAAGATGTACTTAATATTGATAATAGTAAAAATAAAGAACTCCATAGTGTATATAAAAATAAATAATAACTAGCATTCACTTTATTATCTGATCCAAATATACCTATTAATATAAATAATGGAGGTAATATACTTTCAAAAAATATATAAAATAACATTATATCTAGTGCTAAGAAAACTACTAATAATAATGATTCTAATAATAACATTATAATTAAATAAGATTTTAAATTTTCTTTTATAGAATCTCAATTAGACAGTAATGCTATAGGCATTATTATAGTAGTTAATAGTACAAAGTAGATAGATATACCATCTACACCTAAATATAAATCAAAATATTGAACATTATAATGTTCTTGTACATATTGAAATTGATTAGAACTGTTATTAAACAAAATAAATATAACTAAAGATATTATTAAATTAACAACACTAGTTACTAATGCAATAGTTTTAGCGTACAATTCTGAATTTTTTTTATATGAACCTATACTAGCTACAGCTATTGTTCCTAATATAGGCATTGTTATTAAAGACGATAATAACATATTATTATAGTCTTAGAAAAGAGAATAAAATACTCATTAAATTTCTTTATATCTTGTCACCTATGTAAATGTGTGTCATGGCTTTTTTATAACTAAATAGTTATAAAAATAAATATATATATATTAATAATACGTTTTTAACTAAAACATACTTACGTTAACTATTGTCATTCCAAACATATAAAGTATACATGGAATTAATACTATAAACGCAAATAATATAGGTAATAGTACAGTTCAACAGAAAGACATAAGTTGATCGAAACGTATTCTAGGGAATGAGGCTCTAACTCATATGAATACAAAGACCATTATTGAACTTTTTACACCTAAAGTTAAACTAGATAATAGTCCATCTAGATAGTAACTAGTCATAATATCTCTTAATTTAAAGTATTCAGAAGAAGTTATTCAATTAATATCAAAGAATTGTGCATATGCATAATTAACTATATCAAATCAATACACTAAATCTAAATCTAATAAATATCCTCCAAAAAATAAAATACTAGTAAATATACACATTAATACTATACTAGCATATTCAGCTAAGAAGAAGAAAACAAATATAACCGCAGCGTGTTCTGTCATAAACCCACTAACTAATTCCGATTCTGCTTCTGCTAAATCAAATGGAGCTCTATTAGTTTCTGCAACAGAACCTATAAAGAATATTATTAATATACATAATAAAGGTAAAGCTAATCATACTATTTTTTGGAATTGAACATTTATGTTTAAATTTAAACTATTAGTTATCATAATTATAATTAATAATACTGAGCTTAAAACTAATTCATAACTTATTAATTGAGCTGTACTTCTTAAAGATCCTAAGAAAGCATATTTACTGTTAGCACTTCATCCTGCAAGTAAAATACCATAAGTAGCTAAAGATGATACAGCTAACATATATAATATACCTAATTCCATATCCCCTAAAGATAAACCGGGACCATAAGGAATCACGGCGTAACCTAATAATGCAAATATTAATGTTACAATTGGACCTAAGAAAAATAATATTAAATTAGCTTGTGTAGGAGCTACATATTCTTTTAATATTAATTTCAAAGCGTCCGCAAAAGCTTGTAATAGACCATAATACCCTACGGCATTTGGACCTAATCTTCTTTGCATACTTGCCATAGTTTTTCTTTCAGCTACAGTTACATATGCTACTACCAAAAGAGCTGGTAGCATTAATAATAAGTTCTCTACAACTGATATAATAGTTGGAGAGTATATCATTTATATTTTTATTTATATAATTTTTTATTTTAATTTATAAATTATATATTTATTAATAGTACCATAAGGAGGTTGATATTTAAATATGATTATATCTATTTTTAATAACCTTAAATTCTTCGGCCCTAGCTAAAATCTTAGATTGATAATTAGGATTTTTAGCTAATATTTGGTTTTCTAGGCTTCTACCTTCGTTTATTAATCCATCTATTTCTACAACTTTTGTAGTTATAAGCCTATCTAAAATACCTATTCTTTTAGAAAGATAAGAATGCTCTGTGTCCGGCATATCTGATGGGACGCATATATCTAAATTTCCAAAAGAATCCGTCACAATATTGACATTCTTTGATACTATAAATTGATAGAATTGCGTTATAAAATCGTCAAGTTGAGGTAATGAACTAATTATAGTATTACTTATTTCCATTACATTTGCTTCTAATGAAGCTCTAAGAGGTACATTCACGAATGAATGTGGCTTAGGTATTTCTTGATTAAAACATTCTATTATGTAATTTAATAGATGTTTTATTTTGTGTGTTCATATATACATTTTTCTCATAGTGCCAATGTTAGAAACCTTTCTGAAACATTAGATGCTGGATTCGAATAACCGGTTTAACAGGGGCCGATATAAATAGAATTTAAAATAACAATTAACAACAATTAAAAGATATTAATGAATATAATCACAAAAATGACCTCTTATGTATCTATAATATAAATGCAAAGATAGCCAAATACTATTAATAGACTAGCTATTATTTGAGTATTAACTAAAAATGTAACTATATATTATGTATATAAGTTTAATTTTTGTTTTCCCACTATTATATAGTGGGTGTATCTCATCTTAGAGTCGAACTAAGATCTTAATATTAGAAGTATTCTGCTCTGCCATTGAGCTAATGAGACTTAATATAAAATTTTTTTCTATTATATTCACATAATAAATATAACACATAAAAAAAATTATATTAATATAAATAATTATATATTTATATAAATAATTATATATTTATATAATTCTACTTTGTAAAGGTAAGCTTACAAATGCGTGAGGTTTAGGTGGACTTGATAATCCTCATTCTAAACTACTGTAACATCTGTTTAAATTAGCTTGTAATACGTCAGTATAGAATCCTGGTGTTAATCAAGGATTTCTAGAAGCTACTTTTCCTTCTACTAATTGTGAATATACAATATATAAGAATAATCAAGCGGCTACTACACTAACTATAGATCCAATACTACTTATTAAATTTCAACCTGCGTAAGCATCAGGGTAATCACTTATTCTTCTAGGCATTCCTTGTAATCCTAAGAAATGTTGAGGGAAGAATGTAAGATTAACTCCGATGAATAATAATCAGAATTGAACTTTAGCTAAGTTTAAGTTATAGTTTAAACCTAATATTTTAGGTATTCAGAAATATCATCCTGCAAACATTGCGAATACAGCACCCATACTTAATACATAATGGAAATGAGCAACCACATAGTAAGTATCATGGAAGGCTATATCAAGTGAAGCGTTAGCTAATACAACTCCACTTAATCCACCTATTGTAAACATAAATACGAAACCTAAAGAGAATAACATTGATGGTGTCATTCTAATAGATCCTCCGTAACAAGTAGCTAATCATGAGAATATTTTAATTCCAGTAGGAACTGCAATAATTAAAGTAGCTGCTGTGAAATAAGCTCTTGTATCAACATCTAATCCTACAGTATACATATGATGAGATCAAACTATAAATCCTAATATACCAATAGACATCATAGCATAAACCATACCAATATATCCAAACACAGGTTTGTTTGAATTAGTAGATATAGTTGTACTTATTATTCCGAAAGCTGGTATAATTAATATATAAACTTCAGGATGTCCGAAGAATCAGAATAAATGTTGGAATAATATAGGATCTCCTCCCCCAGCTACTTCGAAGAATGATGTATTAAAGTTTCTATCTGTTAAAACCATAGTAATACCTCCGGCTAAAACAGGTAAAGATAATAATAATAATATAGCTGTTATAACAACTGCTCATCCAAATAAGGCTAATTTATGTAATCTTATTCCAGGAGTTCTCATGTTAGCTATAGTAGTTATAAAGTTAATAGATCCTAATAAACTACTTACACCAGATAAATGTAAAGCAAATATAGCCATATCAACACTTGGTCCACTATGACTTTGTAATCCGGCTAAAGGAGGGTAAAGAGTTCAACCTGTACCAACTCCACCTTCAATACAAGCAGAGAATACTAATAAAAGTAAACTAGGTGGTAATAATCAGAAACTTATATTATTTAATCTAGGGAAGGCCATATCAGGACCACCTACCATTAAAGGCATTAAGAAATTACCAAATCCTCCTATTAATGCAGGCATAACCATAAAGAAAATCATTAATATGGCGTGAGCTGTAATTATACTGTTATATAATTGATTGTTTGAAATAAATTGAACACCAGGTCCACTAAGTTCTAATCTTATTAATACTGAGAACGCTGTACCTAATAATCCTGAGAAAAGGGCAAATATTAAGTATAATGTTCCTATATCTTTTGCATTAGTAGAATTAAATCATCTTTCAATACCCATAGACATTTGAGATTTTAATGCTATGTAGGAATTTTCCTTTTCTGTAGACAAAACTAGGTAATTATAAGTACTTATAGTATATATACTTTATCACTTAAAAACTAATAGCTTGTATTTATTTTACTAATAGTTTTGTTTAATTAATGTAACATATATACAATTATTAAAATATAAAAAAATTAAGAGTAAATTAGTTTATACCATATTATATCTTAATTAAACATTTTGTTGTGTTTATTTATATGTATTTTTAATAAAAGTACTATCATATAATATTTTTAATATAAATATTAGAATTATTTTTTTTTATTGTTTTTAATGAACCTATAGCACATTGTATTTACAATAAATTTACATTCTACTTTATTTATTATTAGTAACTTATTTATATTAATAAATATTAGTTTATCTATCATTAGTAAGATACTTAAATAATATATAATTATAATATAATTATATTTGTAAATAAACAAGATTAAGGAGGAATTGAACCTCAAACAAATGATCTGCAATCACCGTGTAAAACCTCTTACAATCATAATCTTTATCCATACAAAAGTATAGATAATATATTAATATTAATTTGTGCAAATTAAGCATTATTTGAATTATTATGTAATTCTAAATCTATAAGAGTATTTTCTAATATACTAACTGCAGGTAATATGAATAAGAAATGAGAGAAATATAAGGCTGTACTTAATTGTCCTATTTCTATAAATGGACTTTCTACATGTTTTGCTCCTAATTGCATTAAAAGTAAGAAATTAATCACAAATATATAGAATACAATTTTACTTAAAGGTCTAAATTGTAAACCTTTAGTTGAACCTAAATCAGCGTATGGTAATGCCATAATAATTAATATAGCACTAAGCATAGCAACAACTCCTAATAATTTATTAGGGATAGATCTTAATATAGCATAGAAAGGTAAAAGATATCATTCTGGCACTATAGCAGGTGGAGTTTGCATTGGGTTAGCCATTATATAATTATCAGTATCTCCTAAAACATTAGGCATAAAGAATACAAATAAACCTAATACAAATATAAATATAAATATAGTTATTAAATCTTTAAATAAGTAATAAGGAGCCATAGGTACTCTATCATAGTAAACTGGTACACCTATAGGATTACTTGATCCAGCTGTGTCATGTAAAGCTATTAAATGCATTAATACTAATGCAGCTAATACAAAAGGTAATAAATAATGTAAAGCAAAGAATCTATTCAATGTAGCATTATTTACAGAGAAACCTCCTCAAATAAATTCAACTATATCTTGACCGATTCATGGTACAGCACTAATAAGATTAGTAATAACTGTAGCACCTCATAATGACATTTGACCATAAGGTAAAACATAACCTAAGAATCCTGTAACTATCATAACTATAAGTATTATAGTACCTATAACTCATGTTAATGTTCTTGGAGCTCTATAAGAAGCATAATAAATACCTCTACCTATATGTAAATACACTAAGAAAAAGAAAGCTGAAGCAGTATTACTGTGTAAATAACGGACTAATCATCCATTATTAACATCACGCATTATATGTTCTACAGAATTAAAAGCTTCTAATACGCTAGGGTTATAATGCATTGCTAAAGTTACACCTGTAGCAATTTGTATTATTAAACAGAATGCTAATAAAGACCCAAAATTTCATAGGTAATTTATATTACTAGGTTGTGAAGCATCTATTACATAACCATTAACTAGGTTTAATAAACCATTTTTTTTTAATATTCTCATAATTATTAATTTTAAATATACTTTATATATACATATTTTTATACTAAATATATTTAATATATAAATAGGTATTTATTTGTAATAATAAATAAAAATTTATTAAACTGCATAATTTGCATTAACAAAAATTTAAAAAAATATTTAAATTTTTATATAGTATTATATCTGTTGCTTATTATACTTGTAATCATTAATATGATAATACAAGATATTGTTACAGAATTAACAACATCAGAAACTACTGAAACAAAAGTAAATATAGATAAATAGAAACAAATACCTATTAAAATGTATAAAGCGTAATTAGTAACAACTCCATTACTTAAACTTGATATAATTTTACTTGATTTAGTTAAAAGTACACCGAATCCATATGGACCTATAGATTCTATACTACCTTTATCTAAAACTTTTGTTGTTTGACCTCCTATATCTAAAACTGAATTTACAATAAATTTATTATAAAAGAATTCTACTAAGAAACGTTGGTTGAAGAAACCATATACATAGTATCCTAAATTAGATAATTTAAAATTAGATATTATATTAGGCATAAATTCAGAATATATTACAGCTAATGCTGAAAATGAGACTGTTAATATGAAAGGTATTAATTTGAATATAGTAGGTACTCCAAATTCAGTATCAATTAATATTTCATGTATAGGGTGAATGAATATACTGTTATCCACAAAGAACCCTGAACCTAAACCAATATAGATATCTTTAGTTATATATCCAAAGTATATAGAGAATATAGCTAAAACTACTAAAGGTAAACTTATAAATATATCACTTTCGTGGGCATTTCTATAAGAATTTTTAGGTCCATTAGGCGCAGATAAGAAAGTTAAGTATATAACTTTTACAGAATATAATGTAGTAAATATAGCACCTACCACAGCTATAACATAAACGCTTATACTACTAAAATGATATTGACCATAAGCTGATTCTAATATAAAATCTTTACTATAGAATCCTGTCATGAAAGGGAAAGCTACTAAACTAAGACTTGCTATTAATATAACAGAATAAGTTAAAGGTAAGAATGATATTAATCCTCCATATTTTCTTAAATCTTGATTATCTGCTACTGCATGTATAACTGCTCCTGCACCTAAGAATAATAATCCTTTATAAAAGGCATGATTCATTAAGTGAAATATTGCTATGTTATAAGAAGATAAACCTATGGCTATTACCATCATACCTAATTGACTCATTGTAGAATAAGCTATAATTTTTTTTATATCTTGTTGAAATAAACCTATAAGAGAACTAAATACTGTTGTTACAGCACCTAATCATAAACATATTAATAATACAGTTGAACTGTATTCAATTAAAGGAGATGAACGAATTAATAAGTATACTCCTGCTGTAACCATTGTAGCAGCGTGTATTAAAGCTGAAACTGGTGTAGGACCTTCCATAGCCATAGGTAATCAGATATGTAATCCTACTTGAGAACTTTTGGCCATAGCACCTATTAATAAACATATACCTATTATTGTAAGTGTGTTTTCATTAATATAAGGAGCTAATGAAAATACCACGCTATAATTTAAATTACCACCTAAAGATCATAATATTATAAACATTCCTATCATAAAGAAGGCATCACCTACTCTATTAGTTAAAAAGGCTGATAAAGAACTTTGATTTGCTGCTATTCTAGTGAATCAAAAACTAACTAATAAATATGAACAAACTCCTACTCCTTCTCATCCTACAAACATAACTAAATAGTTGTTACCTGTTACTAATATTATCATCATAAATGTGAATAAACTTAAGTAACTAAAAAATCTTTGATTATGTGGGTCATGACTCATATAACCTATTGAATAAAAGTGTACTAAAGAACTTATTATTAACACAGGTATTAACATTGATACTGTTAAGCTATCAAATTGAAAGCTTCATGACATATTAAATAATTCATTATCTAATCATTTAAAAAGATTTATTGATACAGGATTGTTATTAAATCCTACTTCGAAAAAGCTAATAATAGCTAAAACAGTTGTAGTCATTACACTTGAACAAGTTAAAATATGACTACCTGTCACACCAATTTTTCTACCAAAAAAACCAGATACTATTGATCCTAATAAAGGTAATATTATTATACTCAAATACATTATTTATATTCTATTGCAATACTTCCTCTTAGTCTATAAAAAGCTACTAAAATAGCTAAACCTATTGCAGATTCTGCACCGGCTACAACTATTATATATATAGCATATGTTTGTCCTATTATATCGTCTATATTAACAGAACTTACCAATATTAAGAATGTTATAGATAATAGCATTATTTCTATAGAAATAAGCATTAATATTATATTTTTTCTATTAAATACAAATCCTAAGATTCCTATTAAAAAAAGTACTAAAGTTAAATTCATGTTTTTATCTAAAACTGCTAATTGTTCGGTAACCATAAATTGTTTATGGTTATAACTAATTATTTAAATAAATTAAGTTATTAGCATAGTTAATTAGTTGTCTATAAAATTAATTATCTATACTAGAGATATTGTAGATTTGAACTACAATTTTGATGGCCGTAACATCAAGTTTTACCTTTAAACTAATATCCCTTATAAGTTAAAATAAATTTTTAATATAACTTATAAAATTAAAGCTTATGCTATAATTAATTGATTTACACTGAGTATAATCAATGAACAAATTTATCAATATTTACAGATTCTATAACTATTGGCATTGAACTATGTAATATTCCACATATTTCTGAACATTGTCCATAGAATACTCCTTCTCTATTTATAAATACTGATACTTGGTTTAGTCTACCTGGGTATGCATCACATTTAATTCCTAAAGAAGGACAAGCAAAAGAATGTATAACGTCACCAGAAGTTATAACAAATCTTATGTGTGTTAATTCTGGAACTATTACTCTGTTATCTACCTCTAACATTCTTAATCCTCCATCTTCTAAATCAGAATCTGGTACTATATAAGAATCGAATTCTATAAATTCTTCGCTAGAATCTATAAAATCTGGGTATTGGTAACTTCAATATCATTGATGACCTTCAGCTAATATAGTCATTGAAGGATCATTCACTTCGTCCATTAAATATAATAATTTGAAAGAAGGGAATGCAATTAATATTAATATAACTGCTGGAGTTATAGTTCATATTAATTCGATTAATGTTCCATGATTTAAATATTTATGAGATATTTGTGTTTTACTTGATGCAAAGTTTTTTATTATAGAAAATAATATTCAACTAACACTAAATAAAATTAATACTAAGTAATACATAATATTATCATGAAGTTCGATTAATCCTTCCATTTGAGGTGTAGCACTATCTTGAAAATAAATACCTCAAGGTAAAGGTGCATCAAAATTTACAACTGTATTTAATAAATTTTTCATTTTTAATTTTTAATTTATTTCTAATTATTATATAATAGAATTGTATAAGATAGTTATATAACAAAATAGTAATATTTCATTATATAACATATAATTTTTTTAGGCAACATATAATAATAATAATGCCATCATTAAAGCAAATAAGGCTGTAGCTTCTGAGAAAGCGAAACCTAGAATTGAATAAGAGAATAATTGATTTTTTAATGAAGGATTTCTAGCTACACCTATTATTAAACATCCGAATACTACTCCTATACCTACACCAGCCCCTGCTAAACCGATTGTAGCTAATCCAGCACCTAATATTTTTGAAGATTGTAACATTTAAATTTTTTCAACAAGCTATATGTATACGGTTAATGATCCTAAATAGAATAAGACTCTCTTTAGCCAAATATATAAGTTGTGACTACTATAACCAATGAGTTATAACTATAAATGTTTAATTATAAAATTTATAATTTACAAATTTAATTAATAATATATACATTATTAATTTATTATTTATATTCATTGAACATATTTATGAATTTTCTAGATTTATAGAAATAATTGTTTGATTGTCTACTATCTATTTTTAACGCATTTTTACCTAATTCAAAGACAAATCCTGCTGTTATTATACCAATAAATATTAATACCACTATTAATCCATAAATTCCATTATCATATATACTAAGACCAAATGGATATATAACTAGTATTTCTAGATCTAATAATAAATAAACTAATGCAAATATAAAGAATTTTACACCGAATTGAGTTCTATTTTGACCTAAGAAACTATGAAAACCACATTCAAAAATACTATATTTTTCTTGGTAAGGGTTATGTGGAGCAAGTATAAAATTTAAAAGTAAAAAAACTACAGTTAAAATAGTAACAAATACAAAAAGGAAAGTTATACTACTCATTTAATTATTAAATAAAACTTGTACCAATATGGTACCCATGCTTAGTCATTCTTTGTTTATAAATAAAAATAATAATATAACCATTGTAATAACAGATATTACGAAAGTTATAGGACTTGATAAAGCTATATTATTATAATTGAATTCAATGTTTTTAACTACTTTTTTATTTTTATTTAAAATATTACCTTTTAATATTAAATTTTCTAGTAAAGGATTTATTTTATATTCAGGTAGGCTGAAGAACATTTCTTTTACTATACCTAAATAATATATAGCTCCTACTACACTAGTTAATATAGCTACTAAAGATAAGAATATTAAACCTTTATCTAATGCTGCACTTAATACCATCTGTTTACCAAAGAACCCTATTAAAGGAGGTATACCTGCAAAAGAAAAAATAGTAATAGCTAAACTTAAAGCTAATAAAGGATTTATATAAAAATATCCTTTTAATTGGCTTATTAATTGTATAGGTGAATTATTTTTATCTACTAATTCTTCATGTTCTTTATTTTCACTTACATAACAATATAAAGAGAATCCTATAGCTATAAGTATAAAGAATGCATTTAAATTACTAATAGAATATTGTGTTAAATAGAATATAAATGCTTGAGTTGATTCAACACTAGATATACTTAAAGCTAAAAGTATAAATCCTACGTGAGAGATTGTACTATAAGCAAATAATCTTTTTATTCTAAATTGAGTTAAACCTACTACTGTACCTATTATTAAAGAGAATAAAGAACTAATTAATAATACAAAAGTTCAACTTGAAGTTTCCCCTATATTTGAAAAATTATTACTTGTATAATATACTAATTGTAATAATAATATAAATATAGATATTTTTGCTATAATAGCAACAAATGTAGTAACTATAGTAGGTATTGCATCATACACGTCCGGTGATCAGAAATGGAATGGTGCTGCACTTACTTTGAATAAGAATCCTATTGTAAAGATAACTAAGGCTAAGTTAATATAATAAGGTTTATATCATAAATCTATAGAACTAGCATCGCTTATACTTGTTATAATATATAGACCATCTAAGTTAGTAGTTCCTGAATTAGCGTATAGTAAAGCAGTACCTAATAAAATAAAACATGAACTTAATCCCCCTAATAAGAAATAAATTAAACCTCCTGTAGTTGATAATTCAGAATTTCTATATATAGTACTTAAAATATAAAGACCATAACTTTGTAATTCTATAGAAAGGAAGATAGATACTAAATCATTTGTTGACATTAATAATACTGCACCTGTTATAATGAATAATAATATTAATGGATACTCTATTATTTTTAGATGTTCTCCCATTTTATTTATAATTTTTGTATTATAATAAACAAATTTATTAAATATTAAATCTGTTAAAGAAGAGTATTCTGATACTCAAACTTTTCTAGGATAAAAACTAGTTAATTGTAAAATTAATATACTAACCGTAAATACAAAAATATGAAATATTTGTGTTATATTATTAACTAAAAGTAAACCTCCATGTAAACCTATACCTTTAGTTACTATACCTAAAGAAGATATATCGTGTAAAACACAATATATTAATATTAATATCCCAATTCTATTAAATAGAATAGATAAATCTCGTCTTATATTGACGGCATTACTAAGTAAAACTAATAATATTGATAAAATAAGCATACAATTATAATGTTAAGATTTTTTTTACTATGAAGAGTAAAATTATTTAATTATATACCTCTGTCTTAAGACAAAAGTAGTCTGAGGAGAGAATCGAACTCTCATTACTAACGTATGAAATCAGTGTTTTAACCTTTAAACTACTCAAACTTGTTTCAAAAATTATAATATAACATTTTATTAGGGTAAATGCTCGGATTCGAACCGAGAACAGGTTATGCCACAAATAACCACTCTACCTATTGAGTTACATCTACCTTTAATTTAACACTAATTATTATTTTAATGGTAGTGAGTATAATTAGTAAAACCAATAAATTTAAGGTACATTTATTTCTCGAAGAGTGATTCGAACACTCACTGTAAATACCAAAAATTCATGACCTACCCGTTAGTCGATTCGAGATCATATTAATATATATATTACAGATAAAGGGACTTGAACCCTTACAGTAATTAAACCATTTTAGCCTAAATAAAACCTGTCTCCGAATTCCAGCATATCTGCTTAATACAAGTATATATATATATTATTATATATATAATACAATTTATTAATAGGACTTACAGGATTCGAACCTATATTTTAATGATTAAAAGTCATACGCATTCACCATTATACTAAAGTCCCTATAATTAATATATTACCTTATAATTAATTATACATATAACATATAATTAATAATTTGCCCATGGTAAGACTCGAACTTACAACCAAAACAACTTCAACGTTCTGCTCAACCAATTGAGCTTCATAAGCTTACATGGAGATATCAGGAGTCGATCCCGAATTAACGATATGCAAAATCGCAGTTTTACCAATTAAACTATATCCCCTATTATTTAATATTAAAATAATTTAGTGTATATAGTATTACTATATAATATATTTATATTAATTTATAAATATAATAATGTACCTGAAGAGTGATTCGAACACCCACGAGTATTACTCAGAAAAGCTTAAGTTTTCACTGTCTACCAATTCCAGCACTCAGGCAAATAATAGCAAAAAATTGAACCTCCCTATTAATTTTTATTCACTAATAAGTCTAAAGATCTATTTTCCATCATTTTTTTAATTATTATTAATATACACATAATATATTATTAATATAGGGCTAAAGTGACTTGAACACTTATAATTACTGTTATGAGCAGTACACTTTACCGATTAAGTTATAGCCCTTTTATATGCGGGTAAAGGATTCGCACCTATGACTTCCGGACATGAGCCGAATATGTTACTGTTACACTAACCCACTTAGACTAGACAGGATTCGAACCTGCGATGGTAGCATTGAAAGAGCTATGTCTTACCACTTGACTACTAATCCTAAAGTCAAAAAAAATGAGCCTAAATACTATGATTATAGTAAATGTTAGCTCTTTAGCAGCCCAGTGCAAGTATCGCACTTGCTTCTATTGATTACAAAACAATTGCATTACTTTTATGCTAACCAGGCATATTGTATAGAGATATATTTATAAATAGTAATTTATGAAATTAGTACTTTATTCTTAAAAATCTCTAGATTAGTACGGATAAAGCCTATAAATACGAAATAAATTCGTATATTCGTAATAATATACTACGCATATTTAAGAAATATCTTAAGATAAGCTTCGTGCCTATATGCTTTCAGCACTTATCTTTAACCAACTTAGCTTTCCTGCCGTGCCTATGCTATATATTTATCTTAGTGAAAGAAACATCCCTATGTATAAAAATACAGATATATATATTTAACATATATACATTTAATATTTGGGCACATAGACAACAGGTAAACCATAGGTTAGTAACCATCATTTAACCCTTTTACAAGTTAAATTCTTCTTGTTCCTTTCGTACAAAAGTTAGTTCTTATTATATTCTAATTCCCCCTAGAAGATAGAAACCATACTGTCTCACGACGTATTTAACCCAGCTCATGTAACTTTTTAATCGACGAACAGTCGCACCCTACATAGTTCCTGCATCCATGAGGATAAGTTAAGCCGACATCGAGGTGCCAAACCGCGCACTCATTTTGTACACTCTTGCGCAAATTAGCCTGTTCTATGTGTTATCATAAATCGCGAATTTAAAGCTTACATAAAATCGCATTTATATTTCCATTTTTTTCAAAATGGTTCAGACTATGTCTTCACTTTTATTATATATATTTTTGATTGTCTTTAATATTTATCTCCCGCATATTCAACCTTTAACTGCAAAGGCTCCAATACGACGTTTTGATTTAGTTATAGAATAATTAATATTTGATTTATTATTACCTCTAAATAAAACTGAATATAAACTTTTATTATATTGATCAATATTTTTTAATCCACCTTTACTTTGAAATGAATATATAGATCTATCAGCTCTATAACGTTTAGTTAATCTTCCTTTAACTTCTAACTTTATTCCTGTTATATTTTTATATTCAATAGAATTGTAAATTTTTTCGTGAATTTTTTCTCCGTTATAATTAGGATTTAATTTATTATTATCTATATTAATATTAGTTAAATATGTTCTATTTAGTAATTTATCCAAATTATTATCATTTATATTAGATATAACAGTTAAGTCTTTAAATTTCTTACGGAAAATATCTAATTTAGTAAAATCTTGTAAAGTTTTTTCTTTTAAAAGATTAATTTGTGGTAAATTAGCTCTATTTAAAATACTAGACATAGAATTTAAATAATTTATTCTTTTTTTTCTTAATTTTAAAGCTAAAGCATTAGTAAATATATCTGTATTATATGTAAGAGATTTTAAGTTAACTATATTATATTCTATTTTTTTTCCTATTATTTTATATAATATATTACTTAATACAGATAAAAATATTAATTTTTCAGATTTATATTTATTAAGAGAATATAATAAATCATACTTTTTATATAATTCTATGTACTTTTCAGCATACTTATTAATAATAATACTTCAGATTTTCTTTGAATAAAGGTTTTTATATTTAATAAACTTATCTAAATATTGTAATTTATATTTTATAAAATCTTTTTTTACAATAGTTTTTTCTTTATTTAAAATATCTTTGTCTTTATAGTTATTAAGTATATTATATATTTTTTCTATACTGTCATTATATAATACAAAATAACGTTCTACTAATATTTCCATTAATGTTTTACCCACATTTGTTACTTTTGAATATTTATTTTTTAAATTATTTTCTCTATTAATAGTATATAAAGTAATTATTGCTTTATTATTAGTATGTTTAATTTCGGCATTACTTACATGTATTCTTCTTAAAAAATTACGTCTTTTTTCTAGTGATATAAACTTAGATTCAACAGACTTATTATTTTTAAAATACAAATTAAAATAAGCTTTTATTATTTTATTAATATTTAAATCATTAGCTGGTATATTTTTCAATGTGTTTTTATTAAAAAAATACGCAGTATTCTTTCATTCTTTTGAAAAAGATGGTAAGTATTTAGTTTTTCCTGTATCATCTTTTTTAACATTAAAAAATACTGTTCTAATATTTTTATTTAAATTATTGTTAAATATTTTCATATCTATATTATTCTTATATTTTTTTTATTTTTTATTAAAAGTATATATAATAAAAATGTTGGGTGTTAAAAAGGATTATTGTATATTGCATATAACTCACCTTATAGTCGTTGAACGTTTTTATTTTAAAGTTATGCTAAAATAAACTTCGCTTCAAATTTACTTTACTATTAAAGTAATTTTTGAAATTAACCCAATATATTATTAATAATCTTATTAAAAGTGAAATATTAAAGGACAAACATCCCTAGCGTAGCTTTTCCAATAATCCAAGATCTTTCCTTATTGCATCTTGTGATCCTATGCCCTGCTTACGCAACTGTAAGATTTGTTGATAATCAAACAGTAAGGCAAGATTAAGCCGTTGAGCTTTTTAGATATTTAAAACTTATTTATTATTTCCTGTAAAATAATAATTAAAAAACATCAGAATTTATCATTCATAATGTTAAAAATTATCTCTAATTTCTGTATAGTTAAAATCCTACCTGTTCTTAAATATATATACAACGAATGTATATATAATTAATTAAATATGATTAAAAATGGTTAAACCACTCAAAATCGCAAACAAAATAATTGTAAATTATTAGACACTCCTGTTTACTCTTTACAGGGTCTGTGCCCCACATAAACTGTCCCCTAGCGATAGTTCCTTACCAAAGGGTACTTATTATAATTATAATAAGCTGAATTAGGTTGATCTACTAAAATATAATATAATCCTAAATCAATTCATTCATATGAAAAAAAAATAAAGGATTCTCATTGTTATTTTGTCAATTACCTTATAATCTGAAAATTGTTTATCATACTCTATAATTAGTGACAGTAAAGCTGCATAGGGTCTTCTCGTCTAACTAGAGGTAAACTGTATCTGCACAGCTATTCCAATTTCACTGAGTCAATCATAGAGACAGCTGTTGTATCGTTACATCATTCATGCAAGACCGCATTTAACGGCCAAGGCATTTCGCTACCTTAGGACCCTCACGTTAAGGCCGCCTTTAACCGGGGTTTCCGTCAACATCAAATATTAGTATATTCAATTATATCTGTTAACCAGCCGGCACCGGGCAGACATCACACTCTATACTTAGATTTTTAATCTTTCAGCAAAGTGCTGTGTTTTAATTAAACAGTCGTACAACACTATTTCATGCTTCTTCCTCTTTACTTGATATTAATCAAGAATAATGAGCTCTCCTTATCCCGAAGTTACGGTAGTCAATTTGCCGAGTTCCTTTATGATTGTTAGCTCATTTACGCCTTCGTATTCTCTACTAGCTTACTTGTTTCAGATTCTAGGTACGGTTACTTTCATTTATTTATTAAAAATAAATATATTACTATTTTTCCAGCACATTTCTCACTCAAAATGTTGTATTTAGTAAAAAAGATTGTCTCATCGTTTAAATCTTTAGATAATATAAACTTAGAGGCCGTTACTTAATTATATCCATAAGCTTAAGGCGGAAAATTTTCTTTTAGTTACTCATGTCACCATTATCACTTGAGTTAAATTATTATAATTTTATTTAAAAAATAAAAATCTTTATTTAGCTCAACGTTCTGCTACCCCATTATACTATAATATAAATATATATTATAAAATATTATGGACAAGGTTTCGGTATATTGTTTAGATCCGTTAAATTTTCGATGCTTTTATAAATTAACAAGCGCTCTGTTACGAGGTCATAAAATTGTGGCTGCTTCTAAGCCTATCTCCTTGTCGACTTTAATAAAAACTTTCTTAATTTCACTCAACTAATAATTTAGGAACCTTAACTCTTGTTCTGGGCTGTTTCCCTTTTGACATACAACCTTATCATTCTATGTCTGATTATTTAAGATATATCTTTGCCATTCCGAGTCTACATACTCACTGATAAAATCTTTATGATCCCCCAATTTGTACAAAATAAAACATTTAATGTCTTGTCTGAGATTAAATTATGTACCTGCTAAGATATTATACTTAAATTGCCTACTATTATAGGTTTCGCAGAAAACCAGCTATCCTAGTCAGTATTGTCTTTCACTACACCTACCACGATTCTTCGGATATTTATGCTACAATAACCCGTTCGGACTTTTATAATCCTGATCGTAGTAAAATCACTAGGCTTCGGGTCTAACTTTAGATATTTTTCCGTTATTTTAACGCTCGGTTTAACTACGTATAATCTCACATCTAATGTTAACTTGGTGACCCATTATGCAAAAGGTACGTTCTAACTTTTTTATTTTTCCGAACTGCTTATAAAATTACTATTTTTCTTTTAATTCCCTCACGGTACTTTTCACTATCGCTTATATATTATATTTAGTCTTTGAGGAAGGTTCCCCATTTGTTCAAACAGTTTATAGACCATTCTACTTTTTAGACTTTTCTATTTTAGCTCACGTTAATCATAGAATCTCATTTGATTTCTTTTCCTGAAGTTACTAAGATATTTCAATTCACTTCGTTTTCTTACTATAATTTATCTAAGAGTTTATATAATTATAAGTATTTTATACTACTTATATAAATAATTAATTCTCTTTAATATATAGCTTAAATTCCATAATAATTTCTTTTTATACTCGTATAATTAAATTAGTATTTATAACTTAATTATAAATATAATTTATATATCAATCTATTATTCTTACGAATTTGTTATTTTTTTTAATTTATGGGCGAGATAATTTTATTATACTACGCCTTATAAAGAACTTATTTCTAATAGTTCTATATATCGGATTATCATGATTCGAACATAACTAGTCATCGTCCCAAACGATGTGCCTACCCAAGCCGGCCCTAATCCGTTTAATAGTTTAAAGTCAAGAGTACTTGGACTTGAACCAAGAATTTGAAGGTTGAAGCTTCCTATTTTGCCAATTAAACTACACTCTTCAGAGAATATCCGATTTGAACGGATGTGGCTAGTTTTAATAACCTAATAAGACTCAAGCTTACCGCCTTAAACCACTCGGCCAATTCTCTTAATTCTTTCAAGACTTGAACTTGAATATCATTCTTATCAAAAATGCACTTTACCTGTTAAGTTAAAGAATTTTGAAAAATAAAGGATTTGAACCTTTAACCTATTGTGTGTAAAACAATCGCTCTACCGTTGAGCTAATTTTCCTTTTTTTCTGCTTTTATAGTAATTATAATAGCACCTACCATTGCTAACAGTAGTATAAAACTAGCTATAAATATTCACATATTGTAACTAGTATATAATATATTACCTATTGCAGAAATATGACTAGTTTCTGCCATATTACCATCTCAATTACTACTTGAAACAAACATAACATTAATATTATTAACATCTAAATTTTTATTTATAAAATTAATAGTATCATTATATTTATTAAAAGGTAAATAATATAATATATTATTCAATTTATTAGTATAATTATTTAATATTGCCATGTAATAAGGTAATAATTGGAATAATGTAACATTAGATAATATAGTTATAAATAAACCTAAAGGTATACTATTTCTATTATTACTTTGTAATTCACTAGTTCTAATATTTATTAACATTAAAATAAATAAGAATAATATAGATACTGCTCCTATATATACTATTAAATAAGATAAACCTATAAAAGTTAATCCTAATAATATTAAATATGTAGATATACTTGCAAATAATCCTATTAAAAATATTACTGATACTATAGGATTTTTATTTATTATTATAGATATTCCACATAATAAAGCTAATATACTTATTATATCCAATGAACCTGTAACATATCCATTTGTAAACAATTCATAAACTGTCAATAATTGATTCATTATTAATTTATTTTTTTTTCCTAATTAATGATGTATTAGGGTTTTATGTATAATTTATTACTCATCGTTAAAGTATAAAATACGGCTAGTCAGATTTGAACTGACACATATCGAGTGGAAATCGACGAGTCTACCATTAACCTATAGCCGCTAAAGTTCTTTAATTAAGAACCTCAATAGTACATAGATACGTATAAGAATAATCATACTACATCAACAAAATGTCAATATAATATTCCAGCTTCATAACCAAGATGATGATGATCTGTTAAATGGTATGATATTATTCTTCATAAAGCTACAGATAAGAATATTGTTCCTATTATAACGTGTAATCCATGGAAACCTGTTCCAAAGAAGAAACAAGTACCAAATACTCCATCACTAATAGTAAATGAAGATACGCTATATTCTACACCTTGGAAGAATGTGAATATTAAAGCTAATATAACTGTAAATATTGAACCATATATAGCACCTGATCTTTCACCTTTAATTAATGAATGATGAGCATAAGTAATAGTAGCTCCACTTGATAATAATATAACAGTATTAAGAAGAGGTAATTCGAAAGGATTTACAGGTTCTATACCCATAGGAGGTCATTGAGCTCCTAATTCAACAGTAGGTGTTAAAGCACTGTGGAAAAAAGCTCAGAATATAGCTACGAAGAATAAACCTTCAGATACTATAAATAATATTACTCCTAAGTTTAATCCTTTTTGAACAGCTAATGTATGATTACCTAAATATGTTCCTTCTGATACTATATCTCTAAATCATAAAGACATTGAAGCAACTAATGTACCTAATGCTAAATAAAATGCAATATAGCTATTATTAAATAAATGCATAGATAATGCTCCATTAACTGTTAATGAAAATAATGATATACTAGTATATAAAGGTCAAGGTGACGGTGATACTAAATGAAAGGGATGATCTTGAAAATTACTTCTTATAGAATTTGTCATAAATGTATATATATATAATTATAGCTTAATATTAAGAGTGATATTTTATCGCTCTTTTAAATAAAATATTTAATCTATTTTATTTTTATAATACACCCATATTGGGCAATAAGCCTCTAAGATGAATCGAACATCTATCATAATATTAACAGTATCATGCTCTACCGTTGAGCTATAGAAGCAATTTTTATATATAGGATTAAATAATGGTTACTAACCTATGGTTCACTATTTATCCATTATTTGTCTACCTTTAACCTATAATTTATAACTTTTAATATCTTTATTAAATTTTACGGAAAAGAGGTGAATCGAACACCTAAATTTATCAAAAATAACATTTAGCAAATGTCTTACCCTACCTATGGAAACTTTTCCTTATATATAACGAATTAGATCAGAATCGAACCGACATCTACTTCCGTGACAAGGAAGTCCTTTACCTAATTAAGTTACTAATTCTAGGAGACAAGAGATTCGAACTCTTAAAAGCAACAGCTATTGAGTTTACAGCTCAACCCTTCTTACCAATAAAGGAACCCTCCTTTATAATATATATGATATATTATATTTAATTTTTATTGTTAATATTTAATCAATCCCGTGCAACTTCCACTACACGAACCGTATTTCGACTTAACACTAATTAGGGCCACGCATACGAAGATTCCTAGCAAAAGAATATATAGAACCTAATTGTTCCTTTTACTTATTACTAGAAAAGCAAACTTATTGCGCATGCCCCTTTCAGCATGTGACGAGTGGTTAGTACCAATCCAAGGTATATTCACCGTGACATGGTGATTCACGATTACTAGTAATTACTTATTCATATAGTCGAATTTCAGACTACAATCCTTAAAATTTATATCCTATTTTTTGAGATTAGCTCCAATTCACATTTTTGCATCTCTTTGTCTAGGAATATGTGGCACGTCTATAGCCCACAATATCAAGGCCATGATGACTTGTCTTAGTCCCTTTTCTCCACTGGAATACCCAGGGTTAATGCGTTATAATTAAAAAAAAAATAAAGCCAAGGACAACGTTAGTTCCTATGTAAACCATAGTTTCACAACACCAACTGGAAACAGCCGTGCAACTCCTGTAATAAAATTATTCAAATTGTGGTAAGGTTTTTCGTGGATCATCGAATTAAACAACATACTTCACTACTGATGTCAGAAACGGTCTAGTGATTTCAGTTCCTGCGTTGCCACATTACTCTTGAGGTGAAATGCTTACACTTTCATTTATAGACCAAATCGTATTTTATACTTATTCTGACCTATGGCATTCATCATTTACTGCAAAGACTACTAGGGTATCTAATCCTGTTTGTTCTCTGTGCCTTCGTCCTTCAACGTCAGTTATTACATAGAGAGCTGCCTTCGCCTTTACAGAGTCCCTTTGGTATCAATAAATTTCAACTTTCCTCCTCAAGTACTGCTCTCTTATATAAAACTCTAGTCAATTACTAACATTCTAGAAGCTATTTTGACCGTTTGGGTACCCTTTAAACCTAATTAAGATGAATAACACTAGTCTCTTACGTATTACCGCGACTGCTGGCACGCAATTAGTCAAGACATTATATATATACTGTCATTATCAATATATAAACAAAGTTTCATTTTTACAATTCAATCCTATAACTTAATATAAAATATTATTTATAAGACTTATCACTTCTCCAAGTTGCCAGTTCAGCCGTTAGGCCATTGACCAAGATTCCTCACTGCTGTACTAACTTGCATTGGGGTTTTTTCAGACCCAATGTGGTCGATCAACCTTTCAGATTCGACTACGAGAGTTTAAGGCTAGTTAAGTCATCACCTTAACTACTACCTATCTCGAAGATATTTATTATCCTCTTAAAGCGGAAATGAAAGTTTACACTTTCATTTATATTTCCTTTATTTATTATGAGGGATTTACCTTCACTTTAAGGCCAGCGAAAAATATCGTTATACTCACCTGTACACCACTTTTTAATTATACAATTAAAACGTACGATTAGCATGTGTCAAGCACTTGGACAGCATTCAATCAGAGCCATCACCAAACTCAACTTTTTTTCTAGATAATAGGTAATATTAATAATAATTTACTTATTATAATATACCTATATCACTAATGAATCTAAATACTTTAATTTACATTGAAAATTTTATGTAAATTTGTAGTAATTAAGATTTATTCATAATTAAGGAACAATAATTCTAAGCTATTTATTGTTAAACTTACTAAATAAATTTTTCTAAAAAATGTAAAGTGTTCGCGGATATTATATTTTGTAAATTATATAAATAATCTATAAATTCCATTATTTCCTAAAATTTTGAACATATTATTTTTATTTATTTCTTTTTTATAGAATAGATTTTTATTGTTTATGTAACTTTCCTAAATGCTCACTTAAATATGTAATTTTTTTTGTTTTTATAAATATATTAAATTATATTTTTATAATTTAATGTAAATCTAAACCATCTTTTATATATGAAGATGATAACACCACAAATACTTGAGCTTGAATAAAGGCTATTGCTAACTCTAGACCTGAGAATGCTATAATAAATAATAAAGGTATTAAACCTAAAATAAAGAATATAATTCCTGAATTCATTATATTATATACGAATCCACTTAATATGCTTAATAACATATGACCTGCAGTAATATTAGCTGCTAATCTTAATCCTAATGATACATTTCTAGCTAAATATGAAATAAATTCTATTGTAACTAATAAAGGTAAAAGAGCTAAAGGACAACCGGCTGGAACTAATAATGAAAAGAATTTTAATCCGTGTTTTTGGAATCCTAATATAGTTGCACCTAAAACAATTGTGAAACTAAGCGCAAATGTTAATGCAAAATGACTTGTTGATGCAAAACTATAAGGTACCATACCTATTAAATTATTCATTAATATAAATACAAATAAAGTATATATAAATGGGAAATAAATTTGTCCATTTTTTGGGTTTATTTGATTTGTAACTATATTATGTATAGTTACATAAAGAGATTCTTGAGCAATAGATCAGTTATTACTAACTAATTTGTTATAATTAGTTGAAATTATACTTAATGTTAAAATTATTAAAGATCCTATTGTCAAGTATAGTCCTATATTTGTTAAAGATAAATGTAAATTACCACCTAAAACTTCTAAATTTAAAATATCTCTTATTTCAAATTGATCTAAAGGACTTCTAATTTCTGAGAAAAGACTTGTAGATAACATAGTCGATACAGTAGAAGCTACTAATTTAATAAAAAAATCTTTAATTATCCTTATTTATAAATTATTAATTTGTTATAAATTAATCTGTTCTTTAAAGTACATATTAATTAAATTTTATTAATGAACATACGTGATATAAATAAACGAACAATTCTTGGTAATATAAATTTAGATAATATGTATAGAATAAATACTATTATTGCAAAAGCAAATACTATTTCATTCATATAATAAAAAGGCACTAATTGTGGCATATTTGTTTTATTTTATGGCTATAATACGAATTCATACATTAATCGTAATTACTAGTAAAATATATAATATTTATATGTATAAATAAAAAATATTATATAGCATATATTACACTATTCATAGAATAATCTAATACGTTTAATATTAATGAAGGATATATACCTAATACTACTGTGAATAACACTAATACAAATAATAAGATAAATTCTCTTTTATTTACATCATATATACTTTCTTCTAAAAATTTACTGAAAGAACCTCCAAAAGCTGTTCTATTAAACATATATATAGTATACGCCGCAGAGAAAACTACAGAAGAACAAGCAAATACACCTAATATTGGTAATCTTTCTAAAATACTATAAAGTGACAT
>WOFQ01000144.1:0-25949 GCA_012184525.1 Xenoacremonium recifei | reverse complement strand
GAAGGTATTCCGGGCAATCTCTGTTGGGCGCCAGATGGCCACTCATTTACGATTGGCGACAACAAGGTCATTCGGTTAACCGACTTCTGCGAGACCTACCACAAGGTGCTGGCGCAAGTGCAGCAGCAGGTAGACGAGATGATGTTGGGCTGGGATCCGATTATCGACTTGTCTGTGTCACATATCCTGTCATACATCCCTGTCATACAACAGGCCACTGGTCAGACAACTGACCGGACCACTGACCGAGCCGTCAGCTAATGTTACGCAAGCCCAATTTCCCTCTATCGATTCCAGTCAATTCAAACACCACTCAATTCACTAGATAAAAGACCTACTATTTCCTAGTTATTAGATAGAAATCAAGAGCTTCTTTTCCACTCTAGTGATAGGGACCATCAGAATTGCACTGCTGAATGTGACAGTCTGCTATCCGGGACGACTTGACCTACTGTACAAATGTTGTTCCAAATCGCGCCGTATTATCTAACTTTCGTCCGTACCAACCCGGACGACTATGAAATGCCCCGGTGATTTCCCGAAAAACCACCCCTAGATTCTACCCCTTTCGTCCGTGCATATTGATACGGTGACCAGGTTCGACAAAAACAACAGCTTGTTTATCTGCTTTTTATCCGTGCACCTCGTTCCTTTCACTACTCCGCCGCCTTCCACTTCCCGTTCTGACCGTCTGCGTTCTACCCGTCTACGTTCTACTATCTCCCCCATCTTGATCTTCCGCCTAATATTGAAGAGAAGAGGAATAGATCAAGAATATCGAAAAGTAGTCCAGCAGCAGCTGCAGCGGTTAACACTATGGACCCAATACCTATTGCCACTGCTAAATTTCTCGAGTCACTTTCCTTATAGGTTCATCCTAAGTCACGACTGTTAATCTGTTTCAACAAGAAATACAGACACGCCATCTCCCCCGCTGGGTCTAACCCCACTAGTCATCTACGTGACGAACACGATATCCCCCTATCTCGGCAGAGAGGTCTCTCCAAGGTATTGGCTAAACTAGAGCTGAAAAGTCCAGGTGGAGCCGCACCTCTTATTGACGGCTCGCCTGAAGAGCAAAGGCTCCGGCCCTACGATGGTTTTTCCTGTTTGCACTGCAGCTATCGCACTCCCTCTCATCATGCAACACTATAGCCAAGACCTGCCCGAGTACCCCCAGCACCCGCGGAGATCTACCAGGCAGGCAGACATGGAGGCATATTTCGAGTACGTTTACTTGCAAGCTTCGGCCTCTGGCTCGTCTCGAGTCTATTAGATTATTGAGCGCGATGGCCAACTGGCCCGACCGACGGTGCCTGTGGGCTACACGAGCGGGCCAAATCTGAGCCGACAAGACAGGGTTGGTCACAAACAACAGGACTTGATTAGATCCGTGCAGGAACGCGAGCGCCAGCGCAACCACGGCCTTAGAGCCAATATACAAACCCCAGCGGCCGGCTCGACGACCACATATGCCAAACAGCGGCCATAGCTGGAGAGAACGAGGTAGGAGATCACATACAGGAACAGGGACTGGAGCCTGCACCGTTGCCTTATCCAGACACCCTATCTAAGTTTCTATAGACAGCCAGACGCGCCGCTGTACCTCCTGGCTAGCGCAGCCCAAGTCCCCAGTCTCTGCACTGATCTGGTCAGCCCGCGCGAAGACGAAATCAAGATCGATGAAATCTTAAAGGCCGTGGATGTGGTTATGGACCGCTGTGAGGAGACTGTCCACAGGACGAGTCGCAATCTCCTTTCCTGGCTGAGAAGCAACCATCCCCACGTGTCTTATCCCAAGCCGTTCACACTGGTCAAACATGCCTCATCAACCACCAGATACCGCTTACTACTAAAAAAAAGTATTAGCCTTCTATTTCCGGGTATATCACATAGACATGAAGCAACGGGAGCGGCTTATTAGCGTGTATTTCAACAAGAAGTTAGATGGTTTCCTTAATAGAATTTGGCATCATAAAGACCTGGCCAATCTATCCTTAGTTACCGAGGATAGGCCTCAGGCGGAGGAAGAGGCGGCTGCAGAGGCAGCTGGGAATAAAATACGAGTCGAGTATGAGGATATAGATATGGATATGGATAGAGATGCCTGCAAAGGCCTCGACAGGGAAGACAGCGATAACGACGACAGCGACATATACAGCACCTTCGACGATAGCAGCGAGGATAATGGTTATATACCTAGCGATGACGATGAGAATGACTTCGCTAACGGGCCCAAAAGAACCAAGGCACCTATCTCTCTTACCGAGCTCGTCTTTAGCCTGAGTCTCGCGCTCTGTACAGAACAGCTAACAGATAGTCAACCAAGTTCGACAGTGCTTATGTACTTCAGCGGTATACTTGCATTCTCAGAAGCAACCAACAGCTTCCATAACGCGCGTTCCTACACACCTTACCTTTCTGGACTCATATACATCCAGCAACTCCTTTTCCTCAAGCAAGCTCTTCCCCTGCAGCCATATACTCATCTAGGAATCGAAAGCCGGCCGCGGTTCAAACAGCTTGAACAGTTTAAACAGGTGCATAGGCAATATATAGTCATGGGATCCTAATCGACGTTTGAGGAATTTGTAAGTCTCCGTGCCTACGGGTGCGTAGCAGCCCGCAACGATACGCCTTCCTTTTTCCTGTACTGGAGCGACAACGGCCAGAGGGTAGGCTGGGGGCAGGGGGCAGAGATCTCCATGGGGCAGTTCAGGTCACTGACCGCACATGTCGTCGGAGAGGCCAATCGCCTGTGTAACGGCTTGATGTTCGGGCTCGAGCCTGACATCGACCTGCTCAGTATCAAAGACATGGCCAACTGTGACAAGGGATACTCTTTCGTGACGGATCCCAAGAATAAACTGACCTCGGTCTATCTCGACCTATTCAGGAGAGCTTATACAGCTCGGAGTGGGTATCTCTCGCGAGGGAGCTCTTGGAACTGGTCAGAGGTTAACCAATACCTGAAGAAGGAGGAGGACTTTCGCGAGCTCTTGGGAATGGGGATGTCCTTGACTGGCGGCCAGCTGCCACGATGGCCAGAGCTCTCCAGCCTCTGGGTTGAGAACGACGAACTCGGACCCAGAGGTCTCTACGTCTACAAAGGCTACATTATCTATGTGGTCCGTTATCACAAGGCCAAAAGCTCCACCAACTGGGAATTTGTCGTCGTTCGTTTCCTTCCAGCCAAGCTTGCGTCAGCCGCCTTCAAGTATCGTGCAAATAGCAATAGTGTTGCGTGCGAATAGTATGACTCTTTTAGACTATAGGCGAGACGCAATTTCAATTCCTATGCACAAAGTCCATCGATCTTCTGTTACCTAACGAATACTACTCCCCCGGTTGGCCTTATTTCGGGATCCTACGACCGTCAGGATATAAATGCAAAAAGTTTGCAATGAGTCAAATGCTCTCCGACGTATCGACAGTGGGATGCAACCATTCCGTTCATGACGTAAGGGCCTTCATCGCGATGCAGGTCACGATAATTAAGCGCCAACCATCAACTCAATCATAAACAGTTATCTCAAAGAGTTGACCACCGAGGGCTGAGCCTGTCGTAAGACTACCACCTGTAGTGCAGTAAATCTTGTTCTTCTGCGCAGTGGTGCGGCCGAAATCGCAGGCAGTGGGCTTACCCCACGTTGTGTTATTGTTCGCCTTTGCGACGTATGAGGCCGAAGTTACGGTGCCAGTAGCATCGTTCATAGCGAGCTGCTGGATTTCATACGTATTGGAGGCAACGTATATATAGCGAGTGCTATTTGCTGACAATGCAAATCCGTCGTACGAGACAGCAAGGTCATCGTAAGAGCCGGAGTAGATCTCTTGAACAACGCCGATGGTAAGATTTTCGTACAAAGAGGCACGGAAAAGACCGCTATCCGCGGTCCAGTATAGATATCCATCAGGGCCAGCCTTGATGCCATTAATACTAGATGTATCTGTGTCTTGGAAGGCGGTCCAGTAGTCACCGGTGTGGATATCCATAGCCACAACGGTGTCCTGATATGTGGCAGAGGCAAGAATGACGGACTCATTAAAGGTGGTTAGACCATTAAAATCGGTCACAGTTGGGAGGACAGGTTCGGCGATGAGCTCAATCAATGGATCATCGCCACCACTTTGGTTGTTGAAGTCGACCTTCCAAACCTTTGTAGCGTTCTTGGGTGGGTCCGAGATATTGGAACCCGTAGTATTGGCACCGGTGATATAAAAAACATCGTGGCTGACTTCAGTGATCCCGCTAAGACCTAGTATGGAAGGGAAAGTTCCGACGAGGACGGGTTCAGGGTTTTCCTCGGTGGGATCAAAGGAGAAGAGATTGGCAGGAGGGCCGATCACAGTCGTGAGGATCTTGCCATTGGACCTAACACGTAAATTCTCTAGCCAGGTAGTACTGCCGTTACCCTGGTAAAGGAGTCGATAGGGGTCTGCGATTGATAGACTGACGATGGCAGACAGAAAAAGAGTAATAGATTTCGAACGCATATTGGTTGTGAAGTTGAAAAGTGACCTGGTGGGAATTGGGCGAATTACTGCGTGGAAAAGTGATGAATATATTCTTATGTTGAATGTCTTATCCGTAGAATTTCGGATCGTGTCGCCTGGAGTCACGTATTAAAATACTGAAGGGTGCGGAGAAAGGGACGCGTCATATCCCATTAGCCCTTACGTGTACGGACTACACTAATATAAAATTCCCACGTAATATCCAGGCGCAGTGTTGGACTTGTTTCAAGCTTGTTCCCGTGATGTAAACGGTTTTCAAGATTAGCCCCCACAACACAACAGGGGTCAGAGAGGTCATTTTCCCGGCTACAGACGTACCCTACACTCAGTTTTATGATACTTCTGAACTAGAAATGAATCCCCACGGGAACACAATCGCCCTTGCTTTCTCAAATATCCCCTTCGCAGAGGCAGTCATTAAAGACCACTTCGCTATAACCTCCGATCACTATACCCTACCAATCACAATCCCCGGCAAACAGCCCAATAACCTAATCTCTTCTCCGAAGCTTCGACTAATAGCTCCAGAACAACAGGACTGCTTGCTCTGCCTGATCACAGCCGGAGCCCCCAGCCTCCCTCAGATACTAGACTCTGCAGAAGATCTAGACAGAGCTGCCTCAGCTCTCTCGGATCTCTTCCAGTCAGCCCTGCAAGTCGCAGCAACCCCAGCCCGCAGACTAACGAAGAGAGCCCCCTAGTGGACCAGCGAATGCGAGAAATCCCACTCTGACTTTCTCATCGCACGACGAACGATCCCAAACACAGAAACAGTGCAGGTAATTATTAAAGCTCACCGCAGAGTTATAAGGGATGCAAAACGAGCCTTCTGGAGGAATTTTATTGATAATACTGGCGACCAGAAGAAGATCTTCCAGATCGCTAGATGGAACAAAAAACTAGCCCCTTTCTGTCCCCCCCCTCTCGAAATTAACGGCCAGGTCTATAAGACCCAGCTCGACCGGGCACAAGCGCTTCGATAGGCTACTCTGGAGAGAAGAACTGCTGCGGATAATATTCCAGATAAATAGGACTCAGTGTCTCCTCCTACATAACTGGAATTCTCAAGACGAGTCACACTCAGAGAGGCAGAGGTAACAGTCATAAAGACAGGGAACATGTCGCCAGGAGCAGATAATATCATAATATCCGCTCTTCGAATCTGCTGGCCTGTCCTTAGCGAATATATCACTCAACTCTATCAGAGATATCTCTTCCTCAGACACTACCCCCTCCCCTTCAAGGAAGCCGAAGTTGTTATAATCCCTAAACCGGGTAAACGAGACCTCACAAAGCCCAGATCATGGAGACCTATCTCCCTTCTCTCTTGTCTAGCCAAAGGGCTAGAGAGGCTGATAGCAAGACGAATGGCTCATATTGCAGTTACCAAGGCAGTCCTCCATCCTAACCAGATAGGCGCACTCCCAAAGAGATCCGCCGTCGACCTAGTCGCATCCTTAATACATGATATCGAGAAAGCCCTCCAGGACGGCAAAGTCTGCACCCTGGTCACTATAGATATTCAGGGTGCTTTTGATACAGTCCTACGCAATAGGCTGGTCAGGAGACTCAGAGAACAAGGCTGGCCGGACAATCTAGCCCGCTGGGTTCACTCCTTTATGACAGACCAGAAAGCGAAAGTTAGACTGCAGGAAACAGTCACTTTATTAGCCCCTCTCGCATGCGGCTTGCCCCAAGGGTCACCAGTATCTCCTATCCTCTTCCTACTCTACACTGAACCGATCTATAAGCTAGGGAGGAAGAGAGCCTCAGCATTTAGACTGATCAAAGCATCAGCCCGTAAGGTTGCCTCCTGATTTGGTTATGCTGATGACTCTGCTATCCTCTGTATCGACCGCAACCTCATTGACTCGGCAAGACAAGCCTCAGTCGAGATCTCATGCCTCATACAATGGGGCACAGATAACGGCGTCACATTTGACCCAGCAAAGACAGAAGTAATGCACTTCAGCCGACGAAGGATAAATAGGCACCTTTCCCCTCCAGTCCTCCATGGGGAGATCGAAAAACACGCTGAAGAAGCGCTCCGATGGCTTGGTGTATGGCTTGATAGGAGATTGAGCTTCCGCACATACGTCGAGAAGTGGGCAAATAAGGCCAAATCGACGGCCGGCGTCCTACGAAGCATCTCGAACACTCAGCATGGCCCACCGCCTTCCTCAGTTAGGAAAGTAATAAAGACCTGCGTGGAACCTGTCCTTCTCTATGGAGCTGAGGCCTGGTATCCCGGCCTCTCTAGACCTTCAGCTAAGTCCCCGGGTACTATGCAACTAACGTATATTGGCCACCTCGTGCAGAGAATTTCAAGAGTCATGAAGTTTGCACTTCGAACCATAGTGCCAGTATGGGCCATAACCCTGAACAGTGCGATCTATTGCGAAACGGGCATGGCACCAGCCGAATAAGCCCTCGAGGCTGTGCGTCTCAGGTTCGCCTTAAGACTGAGAACACTTGATCCAGACCACCCTCTCACAGCTCGCACCAACCGAAGAGCCTCGAAGACACAGAAAACTCGCCTTGTTCTCACTTCTGAGCTTGCCCCTCCCTGTCCACGCCCTCGCCTGACCCGACCTCCCTTCCCCTCGACCCCTCTCAGACCGCTCGCTTATGCCCCCAAGCCAAAAGCAGCTGAGGCATTCATGAAATGGCTCTAACCCCTCCCCCTCCGCTATATCGTGGTATATTCGGACGGTTCGAAAGGCCCGAATTGAGCAACAGGCTATGGATATGTTGTACACCACAGGAAAAGAACCATAGCCTGCGGATACGGCCGGCTCGGAGACGCAGAGGTCTATGACGGGGAAGTTAACGGCGCTCTCCACGGTCTTAAACATGTAATTTGACTTGCCAGAGGATAACCCATCTGGATTTGCCTCGATAATACCGCAGCTGGTGACTCTCTTCGAGGCCGCCCTTCTGACACTTCCCAAGAGGAAATCCTCTAATTCCAATATATTGCAATGGCATATACTAATAAAGTCACTATCAAATGGTGCCCCGGACACCAAGGCATCCCCGGCAATGAGGAAGCCGATAAGCTGGCAAACCTTGGAGCTGCGCTCCCACCGATCTAACCGGAACCCCTGCTAATAATCGCAGCTGTTCGGCGAAGAACAAGGGCTAAACCAAAAGAAACCTTTACAGGCTGGTGGGCAGAAAAGATGCCACCCTCCTACCGACCTCTGGATCTCCCAGCGAAGCTGAGGCCGCCAAAAGAACTCGGAATATTAAGGTCTTCCCTCCATCACCTTCTAGCTGCTCGCACCAGATACGGCGACTTCGCTGACTACCACGAGCGTTTTAAACATAAAGATGCTACCCTTAACTGCAGTTGCGGGCGTCGGAAATCACCCGAACATCTCTTCTATTACTGTAAGATCGATGGCAAGCAGCGGATGAGGCTTGCACCCTCTCCCACGCAAGCCATTAACCGGGCAATAGGCATTGACTTTGAAGACTACGTCAAATTAGCGGAGACAGCATAGTTCTTTCAGAAGGTTTGCCTCTGCCACTAAGACTAGTCTCCCCTCTCTCTTTTCTCCTTTCCTTTGTTCATCGGCGTTCGTTCGGGTTCTCTCGTTGATTCCGCGGCTGTGCGCGCTGTTGGGGCTGTACAGACCGCGAAGGGCTGGTTTCAGCCGAAATACGACTCAGGTTCACCCGGTCCTTCAAACCGGTCGAAATTGGCGGTAATTGCTGCGCATCTGTCCTCGCTGACGAGGACACGAGCTCGATAACTTGAAGCTTATGCATTGAGGTGCGAAACGGTTAAGGTGGGAGAAAAGGGGTGCGTTACTGGCGACGCGTACTAACTGAGTGGGTTACAAAGCCGCATGGATACCTGTACCGCTTGAGAGCAGGGGCCAGGTTATGTGACAACGGGAGACTTCAGCGGCTTATTAGTGATGTGAGTTGTCCCGGTTGTCTCAATTGACTGGGAGACATTGTCCGGGAAGAGGGTGATGGGTTTGGTGTTGGTTGCTGTAGAGGTATCGTTGCTGCAGCGATTATCATCAGGAGAACAGGAACTATTCCAGGCACTGGAAGGGGCATTCATAGTGAAGGCTATGCTTGAGCAGCCGGTACTTCTGTCGTTGACTGTAGAGATAGGACCAGTAGCTACTAGCCTAGGCATCTCGGAAAGGCTAGGAGAGGAGTTTACAGCGTCGGGAAAAGGGCCCCTGCCGTTGGCCATGGTGACGGTCGCCGTCGTCAGGAGGTCAGCAGAGGGGCCTTGTCCGAAGCGCTGAAGAGACTCAAGCCAACGGGTGGCTAGTGGCCAGACTGAATTACAGGCTTTGAGGATTGCGATGCAGCGGCGAAACACGAAGGGGCCCTCGCGGGAGATGCTGTGATCTGGGCAAACTGAATCTCGTTAATACTTGAACTGGTGGTCCAGAGAAATGATATTTACTGCTAGGGTATTTGCAGAGATATGACGAGTATAGACCACAGGTGTACACGCAAAATGCAGCTATTTGCATACCGGCGCTCTCGTCAGGGGGTCGATTGCTGAAGTGGCCCTCGACCTGATCAAAGAGCTGGCGAAGGTTGCTGAACAGCTCGAGGGAGATATTAGAGAAGAAGAGCTGGTCGGGGCACGTCTTGGCGTAATCGAATTGAATGAACTGGGACAGGTAGGGGCGGCGAATGAGGATGTTGCAGATGCGAGGGATCATGGTCACGCTGAGGTAGCCCTAGTATACAAAACGGTATATATAAGTTTGCTGTTGAGCCTGGTCTATGTAGCTATTGGGGGGTGCTCTTGACATACCAGATCGTGACCTCTTGCTTTGTGCATCTGCAGAGCGTGCATGCTCCACTGGTGATTTACCGGTAAATGCTGCTCCCAACTGTTTAGGTCGTTTACCATCACAGTATAGGCGCTCTGGGGATGCCAGGGCATAGAATGGAGGGCGGTATTATCCACTGCATTCCCCAGCCATTTCCGGCAGATAATACCCCAGAAATGATGCGCCTGGATTAAAGAGGCAAAAAGAGAACGACCGGGGGCGCGAATGAGGAACGGATCTTGATGAGCGGCAGGAGTGCCGGGGACGGCAGCTCGTGTCTGAGGCATATGTCCGGCCTCGAATTCGTCCTCCTCAGCTGGTAGGAGTGCCGAGATATCGCCGATGTAAAATGAACTGAGGGAACGGGGGCCGGAATGAAGCTGATCTTGAGAGTAAAGCATCCACTGTGGAGAGATTATGCGTGAGTTGAGAGATGTTTGACAGCATGCCAGGTGGAAGAACTCGTACCAGCGTTCTGCGGGCGGATTCAGCTTGTATGATGCGATCTTTGGTTGAATTAGCTAGTTGGTACGTCTCTTCCAGATGAAGTTCCATTGCGCTGGCCATACGTATGGCGATACCCAGGTTCATCTATATCACATTGTCAGTCGGCTCTGGTCCTTATGCGAAGGTCAGCGGCCGGGCGAGACAAATATAGCTTTTGTTTCGGAGCCCGTAGCTTTCCTGGGCGAGGTAAAGCATGTAAAAGGCCTGGCACCGGTCAAGGGAGGGGTCCTCATAAATCTCCCGATAGCTCAGCAGCGATGCGCGGTCCATGTAGTGCTCCGAAGCTGCGAGGCCAGAGCCTCCGAACCGTGCGATAATTGAAGGCGACAAGCGGGCGGAAACGCTCAGGATGCTGAGGAGGAAGAAAGGGTCGATGGACCGCAGATCGGTGCGGAGGCGGCCGGTGAATTGCTGTTTAGGTATGAAGCCAAGCTGGATGTAATCATGGGTGAAGCGCTGGACCGCATCGATAATCTCCCCAACCGGCGGTAGGTAGTCCCAACCATCGATAGGTACGCCGGGTTGACCGGGACCCGTGAGGCCGGATACGGGGCCGGCGTGGAAGACGGGGATGTCGAGAATCTCGCGGCGCACACAGGTTGTACCATGGCGGAAGCTCTTGTCGCTACGGGTCCGTGGATTACGAAAATCGCGATCGTTTTCAGGCTCGCCGAGGATGGGGAAGACGCTAGAAACATGTCAACATGAGATATAAAAAGGGTTGCGATGGCACGTGAACGAAGCGCTTGACCTTTTTGACGACGTACGTTGAGAACCCCGCGGAAAGAGTGATAACAACTCACCAGTCGGCCGCGGGAAGGCCAGCCTTTAAACATTCTTGGCAAGGTGGCTGCTTTTGATCGTGGACGCATTTGCTCCTCTTACGACGGCACCTAGCTAAGCCTGTTAGTGAAGGCCTCTCGATTAGGACATCGAGGCGAAAGAGTCAGCACAAACCGTCGGCATGCGATTGAGGCTCGGCACTTCTTCGAGTCCACCGATGACGCCAAGGCATCTGTCGAGCTCAAGGCCATGTTCTGGGATCGCCTACAAGGGCATCCGGGGCCGGACGCGGGCCTGGCGATGGATCTTGTCGTGGAGCCGCGGCCGTGTCTGAGGTGCTCTGAGCGGCCCATAGACGGATACAATGGCGCACTCGTCGCCGTAGAGCTGGAGGCGAGGTAATCTTAGAGGTCTGAGCGAATGGGGGCAACTTGACTCGCCACGTTCGGTGGAGACAAGGGACAGCCGACAAAGTTGCGTAGAGGCACGGGAGCGAGAAAAAGGTGATGTGCTCTTTTAGATTGATATTGCACTAGTGGATATGTACAACTGGGCCTGTATTGGATAGGTACATATAGGATCATCTTTCCCTGAATGTAGCCAGTCCACCAAGCCCCGACATCTACTAATTGCTTCTTGAGCGAATATCTTTTATAAGCATAGACCGAAGAATTTACCTCTTCATATCATGCAGCAACATCGATATCGCAGCCAAATGAGGGAAGTTAAGGTTCGAATCACTTTGCTATTCTTAGTGGTACTTTCAATCACACAGCTGAGACCGCTGTCCTCGGAGCGCCTGACATTCTCACGCGCGATCTCACGCGCGATGTCCGAAAGCGAGTTCCATTGGGTAGCCAATGCAAGGATGTCTTCATTGGACTCTTGGCCAGCTCTGATGCCTTTATCGATGCGTATGTAATCTTCGTGAAAGGATGGGGTAGCCTAGCTACTCGATTCTAGCGGTAAAGCATTCCTGGAACGCGTTTCTGGAACGATTCTAGCGTAGGTGACGATGGACAATGAGGGAAACGTACATAGGCGTCACGATTTCTGGCCGGCCAATCAGAACTCTCTCTTATGCGGGGTAATGACACGCATGATCGCGGGGTGTTAAGACTATGACCCTTTCGCTCCTGCATCATCTCCTGCTCTTGGTACGACTATACGCGTCCATGGATACCGAAGTGATTCGCTGTGCTGAAAATATTAGTCTTATGTTCCTCTTGCATTCAGTTCCGTCTTCTCCGCTGTCGATACCGATTGAGCGGCACCGTATCCGTGAAGCGGGGTATACTCTGTCGTTCAACGAAGAACGATTGATCACCCGAGAGCTGGCTTTCTTGTCAAGTATAAAGGATGATCCGAATCACATTCCTGCTATCTGTGTACAGGAGTCCTCTACTGGCGACAAATTGATGGTTTTGGCGACCGTCAATCGGATGAAGCATGACGATGGACGTCAAATGCTTCGAGAGATGGAGAGAGGGTTTTGCCGCGTATTCGAGATACTCCGGCGTGTGTCCGCTAGTGAGCTATGATACTCTCCTCGCCTGGCTAGTACGTGCTGAAATGACGGTTTCCAGCCGCCCTGCAGGACGATGACCCAAGCTCAGAGGATGATGTCTTTAAGGAGATCATCTCCATGTGTTCCGTCCGCATTATTAACCGCCTGCGCCTAAATACAAAAGGTCGGAATAAAGAAAAGAAATCGATCAAGGACGTCCTCCAAACAGCCTTGTCATCTCTCTCCCAACTCCCAGACCGGCTATCGAACGATAGACTATCTAAAATTCATGAGTCTTTTCGTTACAAGGCCAAGGATGTTCTAAGTCAAGTGAATGCTTGGATCCATTACCAGGCTCCGAATTCTCTTGCTACGCTAGTGGATGCAGTGCATCGCTTGTGGCAAGCGCACGAGTTGCGCCTTCTGCTTGGTATCATACCCAATCGTCTCATGAGCCCAAACTTGAGAGAGAGCCTCTTGAACATGATTAGAAAGGTGGCGAGGCACCGAAAAATTGCCCGTTTCTTCTATCATATGGCCAAACAAAAGCCCCTTATTAGACGTGCAACTTTTGTTCCCGTTTTACTTGACTCCGAGGTCTTTAGAAAGGTTCCTATCAAAAGCCATCAAGTCTCCCTGAAGTCGGTTCTTGAAAGAATCAACAAGCTACAGCCCACACGACAGAAGTTGAGCATTGGCCAGATATGCCACGCCTTAGGCGTCAAAGAGCCAGATGCAAGAACGCGTTTCGTGGGGCAGACAATGAAGACTCTTGATTCAGCTAAGATCCATGCCGAAATACAATTGATATACTACCTCGAACTTCACGAGATACAAAAACCGCCTCGGGTTGTGGCCTCGAGCAAGGACGCCTGTCAGCTTTGCGGGACTTTCATACAGAATACATACACCTCGGTGTCATGGGAGACTATATCCGGGATGGCGATTGCCGTATGTTCCTAACAATGGCATTATGCATCGCTGGAATAAGACATTAGAAGGCTTCATCACCAAGACCATAGTAACGATGCTGGAAACCAAGAAGAAAATAGCACATCCAGACCCCTGGGAAAGTAATCCCTCAACTCTGGACCCAAGATCGATGTTAGCGCCTTTGCATTCATCAAATCCTGGAAACGAAGGATCAAGTGCTCAGTCACGCCAGAGATCTGAAAGTACAAAATCTACTATAAGCCCGAGCCTAAGCATGGCGCTCTTGACAACGGCCGAGAACCAAGTCGCCGTGTTAGACAACCAGCTACCACAGATCTCCACTGCATCGCGTTCAACACTGAAAGAACCCGACTTAGGGCAATCGGCAACAACTAAAGATCGGAACGCAAACTCGTGGAAACGCTCTTACGTGAAATTAGAGTTAGGAAGTTGTATGTTGGGAGCCATCACAGCGACCGAGTCATCACCTATCTACCAGGCCGGGCAAATCAAGATTGAAATTGAATACTCGACTGAGACTGGCTTTGACTCGAATTTCGGGTGTTCTCAACAACTAGTATACACTATCGAGTGGCTATCAAATATTAACGCTGAGCAGGTATCCGATTCGATCAGAGGGATACGGCCGATCTGTCGAGCGCCATACCTAAAACTTCGAAAAGAAAGCTTTTATTTCCTCCGAGATCAAAAAAGAGGATCCATGTGACAGCTTGCTGTTCCTACCTGCCACATAACTCATCCCTCTATAATCCCTATATATTTTTATCCTAGTATAGTAGTCATATAATGGCATATAATCCTCCAGCGAGCTGTTCCGTGGTGGGTCATAATAAGGTCCATAGACCTCTGCAATGGAGTATTAGGATACATTTTGCAAAATTATGGGTCGATGCTAGGGTGTGGTTATGCACTGTTTGGATATAAGTCTGGCGTGCTTTGGTTTGATTACCCCGGGCGCTATTCAGTAACCGAGTTTGCCGTGATCCAAGAGAGAGTATTTGGAATCCATACATCACAACACAGTATTTGAAATCTATGCATGAGCGAATGGTGCCGTCACTTTCCTTGGACCCTGCAGTTTGTGGGCCATGTACGGAGTACTCCGTACCAGTAGAATCATTACGGAGTACTACGTACCGATAACAAAGATATGACTCGGCCCACCAGTCTAAAACTCCGCCCACTTTGACCCGGCCCTCCTTCCTAATCTGTGATATCCCGCACCCGACTTGATAATGGCTCTTCCGGGCTTAGATACATGGAAAGCCAGTGGGGTGTATGATATCCGGGCTGTTGCCGCAAGTGAGTCCGAGCTTTCCGGTACTTCTTCTCTCCCGCAATCTTACACTTTAAGCAGATGTATCACTCAATGTCTCCTCTTTTTCGACATCTACTATTGGCCTCAAATCCCTGCGAAAACGTTAGCGCAGTCTTAAGACAGTCAAGGACATGAGGAGGCTGACTAACTGCATACTAAATAGAACCTCTGGTCTCTATTATTTGTGTATTCATTCTTTCACCGTATTTAGGGGTTTCTAGTACACAATTAGAGAAATGTCCCAGGTAGATCTTTTTCGCCAATACCATCAGACACCCCCTTGACTGATTGAGTAGGCGTGGAGCATGCCTGTCTACGAAATGGTTTCATTTTTATCGGGAGAGAGGTGGAGGGTAAGATGCAAATTTGGCAAGGTGCTTTAACTTGTCGATACTTGATCTCTGCCGCTTATTTGCCTATTAAAGGTGTCGAAAGCGATCCTTTGTCATTTCTGCGTAAGTTCTAACTGGGTTGGAAACACAACCCATTCTAAAACGTGGGTGGCAGTAGGCTTAGAAAGCCTCCTTGATCTAGAACAGGAGAGCTTTTGTCTGGCTCTACTACGAACCATTGGCATCTGACAACTCTGGGGTTTTATCTTCTGGATACACTTGAACAGTAATTTATTTAAGTGCCCTCCAACATCGCAAGTGAATAAATTACTGGCATTCAATCTGCTGCCGGCCCAGCCTATTAACAGCTGACCGTCGAAGTTATGAAATGACTTGAAAGTCCATGACATTATAAATATCTCTCGGCTTTACAGTTTTGTGAACCTGGAGTCCTGGCCCCAAAATATGTCAAATATGTTCAAGTTCTTGATACACTTTATTGTGATCCAGCGGTTTTGTATCAAATATCGGATCGTATAAAAGGTCAATGATTAAAGCTTTTCCAGATGTTCTTTCGACTTGGTGAAGCTCCCTAGCTCTTTGAGTGCAAGCAAGACTATTCGTTCAGCCGCCCCCCAACTGAGTTCGTACCCTCGGGCTCCTGCTCCGTAGCCATGAACAACCCGCCTGCCGTTATCAAGCTTTTCGCTCTCTATTCTTAGACCCCCGTCTCGCCAGGGTCGGCGCCCGACATTAATAGCAGCTACCTCCAAATCCTCCACTTGGGTCGCAAATTGGGGCCAGTATTTCACAGCTGCGGCGAGGATGCTCTTTGTCTCCTCAGGCCGGACGTCAGTCCCCCAGTCGCCGAGCTGTTTGGTGCCACCGATGATGGTACCGCCTCCTAGCGGGCGTGGAATCAGGAAACACCAGGAACCGTCTTGATTATGACGAGTGGCCGTCTTGTGGAAAGTGTTCTTAACGAGGACGGTCTGGCCTCGAATGACGTTCACCTTTGGGTCGGTATCGAAGTTTCTTCCAGAGCAGTTAATCAGCAGGGGTGACTTTATTCCAGCAGGAAAGAAGTCGAAAGCATCTTCCAACTTCTCTAAGCGACTCTGAACTAGATTACCACCGTGGGCGGTGAACTTGGTAAGGAGCCAACGGCAGTAAACGTGAACATTGACGATCCACGTGTCGTACTCACAACCCCATTTGCCGCTTGCAGGAATCTCATCGCGCCTCAAAAGCCGGAAATGGTCTCCTTCAGTGCAAGCATAGACATCGCCCTCTTTGAAGTGAACTTTATCATCAGGAATGTATTCCATAATTTCAAGACCTTTGACCGACTGAACACCCGACTCAGGATTCGAGAGAGCCAGCCGTCTCATCACAGAAGAGGTGTGCAATGCCATTTTCTGCTCAACTAGGAGTTGTCCACTCTGTCCTGGTGTCGGTCGGAAATGCGCTCCTGCCCACATTGAGGCATAGTCCACCGACGGACGGGGCGCCTCGGTGAAGGGAGGAGTCAAAGGCACCTCCGCGGCCACAATGGTGATTCGCACAATAGGCTGCCTCTCCTGTAGAAGCACAGCAGTTGTCAATCCTAGGACGCCGGCGCCGATGATGACAATGTGCTGCGAGAGGGCCATGATGGGCAGATCAGATGGAGTCTTTGAAACCGTGCACTGTTTATGAAGCCGTGCGATCCCTATATCTGCATATCAATTGACCGCCAAGGACAGATCGGCCAGAGGGAACCTTGTGCTCACCAGCGACTGCTTGATTCAGATTGTACTTCCGTGGTGTGTTTCGTGGCGAAAATGGTCTTTAAAAAGAAAAGTCCGCTATTCTGGGCTGAGAGATAAGGCCAACTAATTTAACACAAAAGCCTAGTTTTCCTTGGGGAGGGCCGAGTCAAGAGAGGGGCGGGACTGGGGACTGCTCGGGCGGAATCCATGAAACCGAGACGAGGCTCGATTGGTCGGGTAAGCAGAGGCCCGGTTCCGAAGATGGGTCTGGGGCCGAGTCAGATAATACTGTCGAAAACCCAACAGGTTGTTGTGTGCAAACTCCGTCACGCTCTAGGTACCGACGTGTTTATGATAAGTTATTCGAGAAGCATAAAGCTGTATTGTGTTCCCCATAATACTGAAACGTTTCGAGTACTCCCTCTTGCATTGACAAGTCTTACACCTTGACCTTTCATCACCTTACAATCTTGACATAAAAAGCGGTTATGTCTACGCCTTGCTTCATCATGCCTCCAGAAGATGTCAAGTCTGAGCGAGATGCTGACATTAACACGATTAATGCCGTGCAAGAAGGCGAGACGATTAAGGTCTCCGACCTGTCTCATACGCAGACTTCTCGTGGCCTTAAGTCTCGCCACACTCAAATGATTGCTCTCGGCGGCACCATTGGCACAGGTCTCTTTCTTGGTTCAGGCCAGGTCCTACACCTTGGAGGCCCGGCTTTCCTTCTAGCGTCCTACATCCTCAATACTCTCGTGGTCTATGGTATTGTCACAGGGACTACAGAGTTCTCTTCGTACCTCCCCGTTCCCGGCTCAACCGTCGCATACTTCGCCAACCGATATGTGTCTAGAAGCCTTGGCTTCGCCCTCGGATGGATGTTTTGGTATGTTTGTGCCGTCACGGTCCCAGCCGAAATCACTGCCGCAAGTCTCGTCATCGATTACTGGAACCCACCTGTTAATGTCGCCATTTGGATCACTATAATCATGGTGGTCATCATAGCATTAAACTGCTTCCCTGTTGGCGTTTACGGCGAGACGGAATTCTGGTTTGCCTCTATAAAGGTAATCGGAATTATAGGGTTGCTCTTTATGGCGGTGGTGATTACATCAGGGGGTGGCCCAACTGGCAAAGCTATTGGGTTCTCCTACTGGAACAATCCCGGCGCTGCGAACGAATATTTATACACTGGCGACAAGGGCCGAATAGTTTCTTTCTTCGCAACTTGGACGACATCAATGTTCGCATTTGTCTTTGCGCCCGAGCTTATTATCATTACCGGCGGGGAGATGCAGAATCCCAGAAGTAACATGCCCCTTGCTGGGCGGCGATACTTCTACCGCCTTATCATCTTTTACGTCCTCGGCGCCTTTTTTATGGGACTTGTAGTCCCCAGTAATGATCCTCGCCTGCTTGGGGGCGGAGAAGGCGCTGGCGCGTCGCCTTGGGCTATTGCCGCGAAGAGAGCGGGAATCAAAGGTCTGGACTCCGTCATCAATGCCATCATCTTGCTTTCGGCCTGGTCTGCTGGAAATGCCTGGCTCTATATGGCTAGCCGTTCCCTGTACTCAATGGCAGTCTTCGGCATTGCGCCCAGAGTCTTCTTGCGTTGTACGGCCGGCGGTGTCCCCTACGTTGCTCTCGCTGGCACCAGCCTATTCTCCCTCCTGGCATACATGAACGTGTCCTCGTCCTCCGCAACAGTCTTCAATTGGTTCGTCAATCTCATCAACAGTTCAGGCTACATCAGTTGGATCTGTTGCAGTATTACTTACCTGCGCTTCCGCAAGGCTACCTTCGTCCAGGATATCCATGAGCTCCCTTACCGGTCAATTTTCCAGCCATATGCTTCTTACATCTGCATTATCGTTTTGGTTTTTATGATGCTTGCCGCTGGGTTCACAACCTTCTTGGACGGGCATTGGAACACTTCTAACTTCGTCACATCGTACATCGCAATCCCCATGTTTCTGTTGTTTTATTTCGGACACATGTTCTTTGCTGACAGAGGGGCACCATGGGCAATTCCATCTACTGAAGTTGACCTGCAGAGTGGGTTACACGAGATCGTGGAAGAGGAGACGCCTAGCAACAACAAGGGAGACAAATGGTTTACGTTGTGGCGCCGAGCCTTTGAATAGGTAGACATGACTATTCACAATCCGGATAATGGAATCACCGAGCTCAGCTTAAAGTTAGCATGACTTTACACCTATTACAGAATCTAGCCTTAAAAGTACGATTGTGTTTCCGAGGCTCTACTAGTAAAACATCGTGTCTACGCTTATAGTAAAGGAACCTGTCCTTGAAGATTCAAACGATGTCAATCATCTTCAATTCAATATTCGAACTTGACTTACGGATAATAATTCTTAGCAACTTACCAGCCCATTAACGACTGCTGGGTTAAGTCAAATAGCTGCAACACTGTGCCATACGATGACACTTACAGTATAAGAAGGGAAAAGCAAAGCCAAAGATTTAAGCTAGGCTCTATATGAGTAATAAGTATCAAATAGGCAACACTAATCTTTATCTGGGTCGACATTTCCGTAAACCCTGATTTCTCAATCTAGGTAAATCAAAAAGCCATCTTCCTTTCCTTTCAGCCCTATACCATTCATCATCCCCTAGTTGATGTTGTAGTTTTAAGATGTTCGGGGTGCTGCTGATGTCAAAGAAAGTGTAAACGTTTAGATCACTGAGGTGTTTTCCAGACGTGAGGGAAATCCTTTCCCCCCTTTTCTAGCTTGGTTTCTAGTTGCAGATTTCAGCAACTGCGACGCCGCAACTTAGGCATGTAACTCTCTTTAGTTGAGACTTTGTCTCTCTAAATTAAATATTATTCTGAGAGAATCGCTTGCATTATAACACCAGAACAACGCCCGGACTGACGATCAGGCCTGCTTACTTCTTAATTATATATTAGTTGTTGGTGACTGCCTGGCTGAGCGGTGTGCAAGAATAACCCACCGGGTAGTCTCCAGCTTGGACAAGGGCAATTAGATGGCGACTGATAGATGGGCGCCCAGACGCCCACTTATCCTTGCGCGCCTGGGCGCGCCCACTGACACATCACGCAAATTCATCTTCTCCAATTCTCCAATTAGTCCATCTAGCCGACGCTCATTTCAGCAACAACGAGCAGTTGACGCACTCTGTCAATTCAGTTACAAAATCGTGACCAAAATATCCCAGGCAATATTGGTGGAGAAAAAACTTCTACCGAAAGGCACATATGATCCACGAGAATCTTTGCTCGAGGCCATTAATTCTTAGGCGAGGCCCCAAGGGTTTACCTTCACAATAAGCAGTCAATAAGGACCGCCAGTAGACGCACCAAAGTCATATTTAGATACAATCAGAAAAAACAGCCACTAACCTATCTGTTAAGCAGGTGCGCCATATATCAAGTCAGAGAACCAACTACAAGCATTCAGTTCTAACCAAGCAATCACTAGATAGGAATTCCCGGGAGCTAGGCTATAGCCTGAACCCTATCTGCGACAGTCATAACCGCCTACTCAGCAAGGACCCTTCCGCTTATCCAGCACATTACCAGATCAATAAATAAGATACCGCTACTATCTCAAATCCGGCCATATCCGGTACCGCGCCGCCAAATATCAGAATATACCTTCAGAATTTGGATTTCTGTCTTCCGGGGCGGACTATGACCTCGCTTGCTGTCAGATGGAACAATGATATCCCGCCCCGGATGACTGTAAATTAAGGGGCTGGTGCCGTAGCAGATTTCTCCGGACTTATTACACAACCCACACACAAGCTGATTACAACACATCAATACAATCAATTGATTTGAGGCTTTTGCCGTAGTCTTTGCAAAGTGTGCACATTTCATCGGACTAGTTATTGTTCCGCCCCGGCGGCCCTTCCGTCCGACGCTTGCTGTCAGATTTACCTAAGGCACTGCTCTCTATCCCACACTTGTTTTGTTCCAATTGTTCCAAGTGGACGTTCCTCACCATCCGTTATTAGCTCTCCCACTTCCTCTTAGGGTTACCTCCCACTTCCTCTTAGGGTTACCTCCCACTTCCCCTCCGAATCATCATATCTACAGCAGGGTTCTTGCTCGAGACTTGTCCACACGGCTGTTCACGATGCTCGTTCACTCACCGGCCTGTAAGGCTCCTGTCAGACTTCGATTTGTGAGTTCCCCTTGGGTTCTCATCTGGCTGAACTGCCTTAATTAACCTGTTTTGACAGGCACGATCCTCGCAATGTCCGCAGCTCCTCTTATCAAGCTATCGCACCTCAGCTAGACCGCGAAGCTAACCGTTCACGCTCCACGACGCACAAGGCAGTTCTCGGAGCTTCGCGATGGATGCCTGCCAGTGTGTGCATCTCGGTACCGACACTCCGAGACACAACTACGACTTGATCAGCCCTTGCCGATAACCGACCGCGCCATGCGGGTTGGGGTGCTGATACTAATCGATCACCTTCTGGAGCCCGGTAGCTCGCTTGCCTTGTTACTAGGCGCCGCTCGTCCTGCTTTGTACCGCGGCATGTGCCCACCCTAGGACAGCCAACCAATCCCGCACCCCTTACCTCGCAGCGCAGATCTTCAGTCGGCATGTCTTGAGTCGAATATCAACTGTCCTGAACCGAAGATCAAGTATCAGGAGGAGGATTTCGAATTGATCTTCGGCCACCGTCTCAAGCAAGCCGCACATACTGGCTTCAAGTCCCACTGCGGCAATAGGGATGATACGGCGAGGCCGGGTGACCCCGATGACGAACCCGCCGGTCCCACCGATACGAACCCAACGGAAAGCTCAATTGCGAGTCACTCTTTCATCCACGAAGTAACATCTGTCTTCCACTGGCCGTATGAATGCACCTTCTGTCAAAAGAGACGATGTGGATCAGGGCGTCAAGCCCCCGAGTTCCTGCAATGCAGGACTCTTGGACGTTCTTCCGACTAAGCTTGGCAGTGGCACGCCTATGCAGGCCGGCTAGCTGACCTTCAGTGCCTCCTCTCCTTCCTCTCGAAGGATGACTGGCGTTTGAAAAGGCTCGGCGTTGAAAGGGCTCTCCAGCAGCCCCTCAACAATACCCCTGAGGCCCCATTGCCGCTGCCTGATCAAACGGCATACAGCTTGCAAAGAGGCCTGAAATGAGGGCAGCTGCCTTTGCGCCATGTCTTCGTCGAGGGTATTGACCCGGCAGCTGACTCGGAGCCGGTGGAGCCCGGGCAATGAGGCGTCACAGGGCTTTGTCCTGGGCGATGCCTCGTGTCTGCGACCTGGCGCTCGAGCGCTGGCGACGTTATCCCGGAGCACCAATGTTGCTGGATGAGGAGGTCCGCGGCATGGAAAGGACGATGGCTGAACTGGAGCAGAGCCGTGAAGGCGAAGAGATCCAGTGAGTTCTCTCAACCACATATTTGCACATTGAACGAATGGACGACCAGTACAATACTCTCGGACCGAGGAGCGTCTATAATACAATACCGTCTCGTTGACTCCATCCCGGGAGGAATTCCGCGGTCTCTGACGTGTGAACGCTCGTCGCTGTCCCGGGATCACCCGACTCTCTCGATATTCCCACTCGGTTCAAACAAAAAGCCTCCGTCGTAGATACCCCAGAGTCTCGGGATACCTTAACCGCCTTTCCACGCACCATCAGCTAGGCCAGTCGCGTAAAGCTCGAGCATGTGACTAAGGTCGTACGTGCGCTGAGTCGCGCTCATTGGCGCGGCATCATCGTCACCCTGAAGCTTCTCCACGTCGCGGTGTTGAAAGCGTGGCTCGAGTCAGGGCTGTCGGAGGTCCTCCGTACCAGTACTTGTAATGCTAGCAGGGTCTCGGCATCGGCGAAGAGACCTGAAAATATCCGCTCGCTTTGCCCAGGAGCGCGCTGCACGCGGCCCACGGTTGTGATCTCGACGTTTGAGATCTCTTACGGTGGGGTCGATGGCTTGCGTGATCTCGCCTCCCACCTCATCAAGATGCGCGAACCCTCGACAACTGGGCAGTCGAGTAATTGGGCCGAGGGGCGCATATATTGGTGCGGGAAAACCCCTAAGGTCTGTCATCACCTTCGATCTCTTTGGAGCACCCGTTTCCTTCGATTATAAGGCGCGGCTCAATCTCAATGAGGGGCGGCTCAGGCAGCTCGCGAAGCTGAGCCGATCCTGCAGGATGTCCTTCTGTCCAAATCTGACGACCCTGCTGTGGAGATTGTGGAGAGGTAAGCGCAGCACAATACCCAAGGTCTTCGCGTGTCCGCAGGTAGTCTTCTTTTGCTAGCCCCTTTCTTTCTATTATCGCTTCTGTTGATGTGTCTAGAGTAGGGTCGGAATTGCCTTCTCCCTTCTGAGGGTCTGCAGCTTTACAGACGTCATCTGTGGCGATATATCGTCTTTTCTGAGCACCACGGTCGAGCTTTCAGGTCTTGTCGCCACGGTTCGGCCCGCCTGCGAGTCATGGTGCTGGGACAGAAATGCCCTCAATCCCCCTTCAACATAAGCCCGGCCGGTCTTCACCCGCCCGTGGTCAGCTTCCCCCACTCGCGCTCAACAAGCGACACCCCATCACGCGCCTCCGCCCCGCGACTTTACACGTCTCCTGATTTCGCTTGGATCTCGCGCTACCCTCCTTCAGACTGTGTGAATTGACAAAATTGCACCCAATGGCCGTCCGTCGCTGAGACCGTGCCGCATCAACCATCGCTTTACTCTTCTCGCCAGCGGCTTGGTGCTACAGGGACACGACCTGGTACGTAGCCGCCGAAACCAGCTAAATGTCTTTACATTGCTCCTTAACTGCCTGCTTTTAAGGACTCAACACTTCGATCCACACACCAGTTAATACAAAAGCCGCCTTCGCTGGCGTTGCTGACCAGTCGTGCGATTCTAGACGAGAACTGGCGCTTCTGCATCGCGTTCGACCAACCTTCTAAGCAGTCTACGTCCAGCGCTGTAGCCCGGTATGCGTGGGAGCTAGCTGGTAGCTTCATAGCTCTCTCTGGAACTGCTCCCTCGATACAAACCAACCTGCAGGTCGGCAAGCAAAGCAGATAGCCTAGCAGAGGATCTCGGTGAGCGTCCTTGCAGCCCACCACGACAATAATCCAGTTCCTCAATTTGAGAACTTGTGGAATTTCCACTCGGACCGCTTCTACGACAGGAACGAAAGATGCCGCACCTGCAGAAAGAAATCAACACGCCGACCCTTCCTCAGTCGAGCAATGCACCAATTGTGTCACCCCTCACCCTTCTGACTGGCCCAGGTGCCCAACACACATCTTCAAGACCCTCTCTAGGCTGTGTCGGGACGAAAAAGAGCGCTGTCGTCAGGTCAGTGAACTTGTCCACAAGCACTTCTCTCTTACATCTGCGTCTCTCAGCACCTGCTGTTAGGGGCACGCCCACGAACATACCAACATCGCTTGTCCCCCTTGCTCTGTCGCGATGAGGCCAGTCGCCACCCCCTTCGACACGGGCCTAAATACACCTCGGAACCTGTCCTAGCTTGTAAGGGCTTGCCTACTAGAAGGAGCCGAGAGTGATATCTGTGAGGGCATTATCACACCGCCCGCGAGGATGCAGCCAGGAAGTCCTGAGCTGCCTCCGGAAGCCGCACGTTTTGTCAACCACACGAGGGTCCTCGAAGCCAGTATCCCAAGCAGTAGCGACATCTTCACTACCGAGAGACCGTCCCCTCAATCAACACGGTCAATGCCGCAGCTGGCATTATCGCAGATCGCCAGTCTGCACAACCAACGTATCGCAGCATTCAAGAGTCTGCATCAACTTCGACGAAGTCGGACGACAATTCCAGAGCCACCCGCCCTCCAATTCGCCCATGACGTGTCCGCGAGATTTATACAACTAGGCCGAGCTACTCTTGAGAACAAGATCATGTCGACCAACAGGAACCCTCTCACTCTCAGGACTAACTTGACCTATGCCGCCAAGTTGCGCCAGAACCTCCCCCAGTAGGGCATCGCCAGCCCTCCTTAACCCCCCACCCCCCTCAGTCCAGACAACAACCAATAAACAGAACCCAATTTCCCCCTGACGAAATGGTAGCCAAGCGCAACAGAGACAAGAGGATCTTCCTCCGCCTCGGCCTAGGGTCCCCTAGCTGTCAGAAAGACTGTCACAACCAGGTCCCATGTCACAAGCCTCCTCAAGCTGAGACTCGACACCGTCTCCCGCGCCACTGAGACCAGCACCGGCTGGGCCTTCACGACGGCAAATGAGGAGATCCGCGACATGATCAGGGGCTCTGCTGAGGAGGAAGACAACTGGGGCTGACGAGGTCCTGGTAGGGGTACGAGGCCGGGATCATGTTGGCAAGACGATCTTCGAACATGAAACCTTGCTCATCAAGAATATGGGACTGAGCTAGGTCGGACCCGCAGTCAGATGGCTCAACTATGTCCTAAAAAATGTCACACAACCTATTCGCAACTCAACGGGGGCTCCAGTTCATCTGATGCAAGAGGTGCTTGACTAAGAGAGATATTAGGGAAGGTAGGGCCACGGTGGAGCAGCATATGCAGGTCGAGATAGTGAGATGGATCGGTGAGCTATCTGAGGAAGTCGTAGCGAAAGATTAGATTAAAGATTATTTTACTAGATAAGAAACTCTGGTATTATGCCTAAGGATTAACTAGATTCTGATCCTATGATAAATTTGATTATGGTTGATAAGTCGGTGTTAACTCATGTGGCGGAGGAGCTTGATCTTGTGTGGCATATACAGAGTATACGTGGAGCCTTGAGTTAATCTTTCGGCATAGAACATGTGCTCTAGACGTCGCGGTTCTCGCACAAATAGCTCCTACTAGCACTCCCTATATGAAATGTCTATCTTTAAGAAGCTAGCCTTTTATTTAATGACTATTTGAATATCTATTGCCCTGGAGATAGACTGCGAATTGTTTTGTTTTGTTTTATTATTTAGCGTCCTGCAGGAGTCGAACCTGCCTGTTCCCTAGAGGGACAAGAGGACGTGTTCAGCTAGCTAGGATGGTCGTCATTCGACAGGATCTGGATACAGCCATCTTGATACATTAGGGGTAGGTCATAGCCTCAGCTTCCTTACGGAAAACCTACTCAGCTAGGGTGCGTCGCCTTAACTGATCTGCTTCCTCCATCCTAGATAGATCACACCTCAATGCATAAGCTTCAAGTCATCGAGCTCATGCCCTCGTCAGCGAGGACAGATGCGCAGCAATTGCCGCCAACTTCGACCGGTTTGGAGGACCGGGTAAACCTGAGTCGTATTGCAGCTGAAGTTCAGCCCTTCGCGGAATGTATAGCTATAACCGTCGCGGACTAATGGCGAATACAGTCGCGGAATCAACGGGAAAGAGCGCGCTGGCTAGCGCCGGTAACAACAAGAAATGAAAGAAGAGGGTGAAGAGGCAGGTCTTAATGGCGGAGGCAGAATTTCTGGGAAGTTCATGACTCTCGGCCGGGTT
>WOFQ01000143.1:0-26341 GCA_012184525.1 Xenoacremonium recifei | reverse complement strand
CCCCCCCCCAGTCCAGACTAAAAATCTTTAATCTATTAAAGGGCAGATTAAAACTAAGAAATCTTAGTCCAGACTAGACTAAAACCAGGGCTATAAAATTATTCCTTAGTATTTAGTATTAGTATTAGTTATACTAAGACTAATTAGTATTATTCCCCAGGAGGAAAATACTAAGAATCCTTAGTATTAGTCAGACTAAGAATTCTTAGTATTATTTTGCTGACTAAAATACTAAGGATTCTTACTTAGTATTAGTATTATTCTATACTAGAAATACTAATATTAATACTAAGAATTTTTAGTATTTTTTATATATTTAATATATATATTATTCTCTTATTATAAAGCTTAGTTATTATATATATATTACTCTCTTATTATAAGTCTTAATTATATATATATATATTATCTTTTTATATTCTACTCAAAATACTAATTAGTATTTTTAGTATTAATTTTAGTATTAGTATTACTAAGGATCTTCAGTATTATTCCAGCTATAAAAATACTAAAAGTACTAAAATCACAGCCCTAACTAAAACTAAAGACTAAGGAATAATTTCACAGCCCTGATTATAATAGACTTAGCCTTTCCTCAGGAAACAATTTTTTATAATTTTTAAAGCTATAAAAATACTCCTTATTATATATGATATATTTAGAAGCCCCTATATCCAGGGCTGTAAAATTATTCCTTAGTTTTTAGTTTTAGTTTAGTCCGGATTAAGATTTCTTAGTTTTAGTCCGCCCTTTAATAGACTAAAGGACTAAAAATATATATATATATATATATATTATATTATATATCTCTATAATATATTATATTATATATCTCTATAATATTATATATCTCTATAATATATTATATTATATATCTCTATAATATATAGCTATTTATATTATATAGTATTTATCTATTTATATTATATATATTTAATTAGATTTTATATTTAATATTTTAAAATATAATTTTAGTCTTTAGTCTTTAGTTTTTAGTTTAGTCTAGATTAAAATTTCTTAGCCTTAATCCGCCCTTTAGTAAACTAAAAACTCTTAATCCGGACTAAGGACCAGACTAAGAAGTCTTAGTCCGGGGGTAGACCGGATTAAAGTAACTAAAATTACAGCCCTGCCTATATTAATAATAAGTTTTAAAAGTCCTGTATTATTTATATTAGTATTTAGAGCTATATTATTTTCCTGGGCTATAAGTACCAGATTTTCGGTTATATTAAATAACTAGTCTGTATTAAAAGACTGGTTTGTATTAAAGGACTAATCTGTATTAAAGGACTGGTCTGTATTAAAGGACTGGTCTGTCATATTTAAGTCTAAGTTAAAGTCTATAAGATTCAAGGTATCAGAAGAGGTTTCTAAGTATATATTAGCTATCAAAAAAGCTATATTTTCGTCTCGTATATCCTTTAGGTATTTTTCTTCTATATATTTTTCTTTTTTATCCCTAATTTGCGATTTCTTAAGTGTCTTTTTAGGGAAAAAGAACTAATAATCCCTTGCATTATGTATTATTTGCTTATAATTAGTGCAGTATTTTCCTCTTTAGATTTTATATGCGTTTTTGACCCCTTTTCTATCAGTATTTCAGCTAAAGAAGGCTTTTATTATGTTATTATCCTTATTTTTAAACCTTTTAGACTTATCTAAGAGACTAGAAACAAGATTTTCAAGGATTCAAATAGGCATTTAGGTTATTTCTGAGGCTCTATATAATATACTAATATTAGATATAAGTCCTTTATAATCCTCAGTCAAAGTATTAAAAATCTAAGTAACTACTACTATTTTTAGCAGCTTTAGCTTTTTTACTTCCAGGGCTATAAAACTATTCCTTAGTCCTTAGTCTTAATTTAGTCCGGACTAAAATTTCTTAGTTTTATTCCGCCCTTTAGTGGACTAAAAATTCTTAGTCCGGACTAAGGACTAAACTAATTAGTTTTATTCTACTATAAGCCAGAATAATACTAAGAAATCTATTAAATATACTGAAAATACGGATCATATACCACCCCGGGGGGGGGGGGGTATCTAATCCATATTTTCAGTATATTCAATACTATTATAATAATAACTAGGGCGATATTAATAAGTAAATATATATCTTTATTTAGCTACTAAAAAAACTAATACTAATAAGTAAATACTTATTTATAGGTATATAATAAGGCTAGCTGAAATTTATTTAGGAATACTTTATTTAAGCTATAAGTAATCCTATATTATAAGGGATAATAGTTACTCTATTAAATAAATATTATATTAAGATCTACTTTAATATTTATTATTATAGCTATTAAATAGTAAATAAATTTTAAGGATATATTATTTAGTAATAATAATTATAATCTAATAATATAATTAAAGATTAACTTTCTGCTTCTAGATTTCTGATATTACTTACTTAAATATTAATATAAGATAAGAATATTACTAAGGATTCCTACTAAAATTGAATAATAAATATTTACTTTTATATAGCCTAGATTCTCCTGCTTATTTTTATTTAAAAAAGGCTATAAGCAGATAGATATAGATAAAATATTTATATAAGATATATCCTAACTGAAATAATAAATATTAAATTATATAGAACTCTTAATTTATTTAGTATTTAGCTTTATAATATTATAATATATAAACTATAAATCTATTCTAAATCGAGACTTTATAAGGCATTAAAGAGCTATTCTTATATATCAGATTTAAAAACTTACTTACTTATAGATATTAACTATATACAGAGGCGGCTTTCAAAAGTTTTATCCGCGCTAGTAGACCCTGGTTATAAGCTAAGCTTAATTAGGATTACTCTCATATAAAGTCAGTATGTGCAACCCTAAGAGGGATTTTTTCCTTCCATAACCACCACTAATGGCCCCAAATACGGATATTACAATAAGAGCTCTTATTATGTCTCTTAAGGCTCCTTACTCGGGCAAAATAACTGCTAAAATAGCCTTCCTGACGGGCCTTTCCGACCGTTAAGTCAACCGTATATATGCTCGAGCTATCAAGTGAGGTTTTGATCCAAATAGCCTCCCGTTAATCATCCGCAACGCCCATCTTGAGGATTTACTATATTCCGGTCGGCCGAGGAAGCAGATAGACGAGACGAAGTATAAGGTTATTCAGAAAGTGCAGAGGGACCGATACGGGAGAGAAAAAACGTGTGCTGATATAGCTGGAGAGCTCAGTTTAGCAGGAAACTTAATCTCTGCGATCACAGTCTAGCATATCCTCTATATAGCTGGCTTCAAGAAGACCAAGCTAATAAGGAAGCCTGGATTGACGAAGAAGATGAGGAGTAAGCGCCTTGCTTAGTGTTTAGCCCATAAAGACTGGACTCTTAAGGACTGGAAGAATATTATTTAGTCTGATAAGACCTCAGTTATCCTTCTCTATTATCGGGGCAGCTATCGCGTATAGAGGAAGTTAGATGAGAAGTTTGTTAGGTCCTGTATCTGTAAGAGATAGAAGGGCTTATCTGAATTTATGTTCTGGGCAGCTTTCTTATATGATAGAAAGGGCCCTTACTATTACTGGGCTCCAGAGACTGCTGCTGAGAAGAAAGCCGTAATTGAAGCTATTGAGAAGATAAATTAAGAGTTAGAGCCTCTATTGAAGGAAGAGTGGGAGCTTTAGAATAGTCTCTAGTGCCTCAGTTTCTGTTAATTACCAGGTATCAAGCCCTAATGGCAATAGAATCAGAAATTAGGTAAGCTTTCAAGAGGAAAGAAAGGAGGGATTAACTGGTATCGGTATCAGAAAATAATCCTGCTGCTAAAGCTGCTGCCCTTTGCAAAGGAGTATATAAGAGACCGACTAGGAACTCTCGTATAAGAAGATAGGGCTCCAGCTCACAGCCACTTTATTCAATAACGCATTTACAACCTTCATTAAGTAGTATAACTGATTTAGTGCCCTAATAGCCCTGATATCAATCCAATTGAGCCCTGTTAGCCAGCTATAAAGAGACAGACTATAAGAAAAGGTGCTCTAAAGAGCAGAGCTGAAGCTATTCGGGCTTGGGAGCTTGCTTGGCAGGAGCTCACACAACAACAGATACAGGCTTAGATAGAAAGAGTCCCTGTTTATATCTAACAGATAATTGAATTAGAAGGTGGAAACGAATATGAGGAGGGCAGGAGGAGGTTACGCTAGTAAATTGTATGCATCCCTGCTTTTTCCTCCCCCCCAGTCGTTTTAGCGCGGATAAAACTTTTGAAAGGCGCCTCCGTACAGTATAAAAGCTACCTATAAGTATCTTTAATAATTAGGTAATCAGTTTTAAGTAAAGGCTTACTATTTTTAGTTCTATTAGCTATATTTAGAAAATAGGTCTTTTTCAGAAGTATAGATATAGACTAATAGCTCTATAAGAGCTATATTAAGGTTATTCTTTCTATATTTAATAAATAAGTATCTACTCTAAGAGTTAGCTATATTATCTCTAACCTTTAATAAATTAATTTTAAGCTTAAAATTAAATATTAGAGTAATATATATCTTCTCTATATATTATATAAAATAAGCTAGAAGTTTGCAGAAATTTTCTATAAATAAGCTCAGATCTCTATAAATAAATATCTCTCTATTATTACTTTAGTAAAAAAGCACTAAAAGTAGCTTAATGTAAGTAATATTAAGCCTGAGGTTTTAAAGATTAAATAGCTCTTTAAACAGAAATTATAATCCTAGAACTATATAGTTCTAATAAATATTATAGAATTATTTAAATTACTATACCTATAGATATAATATAATACTAATAGTTATATATAGCTTTATTAATAATATACTCTCTAGAAATAGAAGTTATTAAATTTAAATTAGTTTAAATAATTAATAATAATACTATTTAATAAAAACGAATTATTAGCAGTCTATAAAAAACCTAAATATCCTATTAAAATATATTAATAATATTAATTCTAGATGGATATTAATAAAAATATTAATATAAATAATAAGATATATTTAAAATAAAAGCTTAAGAAACTTATTAAATGTGATTTTAGCTATTTCATTTATTTTATTATTTTACTAATAAGATTAGTACTCTATTTGATTTCCTATATAATTACTTATATATTTGGAATTATTTAGATTAAGTCTATTAAATTTAGCGTCCTAATTTTTATTTTTATTATTATTATTACTATCATTATTATCCTTATTATTACGCTCTTCTACTACCTCCTCCTAATTCCTATAAATAGAGGTTATATAATTTCTGATTTAAAGCTAAACTCCCTTAATTTAGTTAAATAGCCCTTAGACTAGGTAATCCTAAATAAATCTTAAACTAATTAATACTTCTAAGCCTAAATTAACCTTAATTTCTTTTTCCCTCTGTCTCTTCTTATTAATCTCTTTTACTATAAACCTAAAAGGTTTATTATAGAAGTATTAAAGCTAGGTATTAAGAAATTAATATAAAATAATACAATTAGTATAATAAATTAGATTTTTATATTAATTAATAATAAAATCTAGTATCCCTATAATATAGAATATCTTCTATTTATTAATAATATCTAAATTATTTAAATGCTCTAGCTTAAAAAAAAGTCTTATATTAGAGAGCAGTAATCTAGCAGTCTTATTACTGCTAATAAGATATTTTATCAAATATTCCTATAAGTAAATTGCTATTTTATTCTATCTAATTATAAACTTCTTAATATAAAAGAGTCTAGATTTAAAATTTTACTGCTTATTTATAGCTAGTTTATCTCTTTATAATAGTTTTTTTCTTACTTTAGCATTTAATCTAAATATAAATAAGTCTATAAGCTAAGGCTTTCTAATATAAAAAGTAAATCTAATAATTATCATTAAGCCTATAAATAAGACTTCTTTATAAGTCTAGAAATATTCCTGCTTAGCTTAAACTACCTATTACTTGCTCTAAAGGGAAAGAACCTTTAATAAATAATACCCTTAGTCTATAGCAGTTTAGCAGAAGACTTAAAGTAACTTGCTATTAATTTTCCCCTATTTTGCAGTTTAAATTATCTATAATTATTAGAATAGCATTCCTATATCTATTAAATATAATAATAGATATAGTTATATATATAGTATTTAAGGCTATCCAGTATTAGTAATATAAAAAGGCAGAAAATTAATAATAGGGAGTAGGTATTTATAGTTATATTAAATTAAATTAGCTTTATAGGATATTTAGAATTTCTTATATAATTTCTATTAGTCTTTATTAATTTTCTAATTTTATTCTATAGTATTAAGCTCCTAAATAAGTTTTAATCTTATTAATAATAATAATAAAACCGCAGATTTCATAAATAAGAATTTAATAAATAGAAAAAAGAAATAAATAGATAAATTAGATTATATATCTAAGCCTGCTTAATAGGATCTTTTATTATATATTAAAGTCTATATCTTATAACGGATATATCCTTAAGGACCTTAAGAATACTACTCTTACCTATAATATTTACTTTATGCAATATATATTTATATTTTACGCCATAATCTGAGTTAAACTAATTATATATATATATAATCCTGGTCTCAACCCCGTTAATAGTATATATTCTTATTCAAAACTACTCCTTAATTAAATTCAAATTAATAAGGTTTAGAGTGGGTTAACAAAATTAAATCTACTACTTTTAATTCTACTATTATCTACTAGGACTATATTATATATTTTCCCTGGGTTTCTAGCTATTTAAATAAGCTTAGAAAATTAAAAAAGAAGCTATTTTTAAAGAGAAAAAATTCCTCTAAGTCTAGCAGCCTAACTGTCTAAACCCTAACCCTACCTCTATTAAGATTTTTCAAGGAATCCGGCTTCCTGCCTCTCAGGTGCACGGGCCGCATTACGCGGAATTATAGTCTAATTCCTCGTAGTATACTTAATGGGGTATCTATTGCTCCCAGAAGAGATATAGAAAGCTTATAAATGCAGGAAATGGAAACTTTAGAGGCGAACTTTAGAGGAAAGTCAACGACTTTAGACGGAGCATCAGAAGCTATGATACGATATACGATATAAGATACGCGGTGCACCAGACGCGACGCGCTGGAGAAATCGAACCTTATAAGAATTAGCCTCAGGATGGCTTTATGATTGGTTGACTAGGTCGCAGGATGTTAATCCTTGCACCCGATAATCTCTGAAATGAACTCTGGGTAGAGGACATTCAGTATACGGAATAGGGTCATAAGATCCTGCCACTAATACAGATATATTCTTTATTAATATTAGAGTTATATAAATAAGACTCTAAATTAAATAGCTACCTCACTGATCTACATAATACCCAGCATGTTATTTTTGTAGAATCACGCTATTATCCTATGCGCAATACTTCATTGGCACAATACTCACAATCTTTCCCCGCTCTTCCCATTACAAGACTACTTAGATGTTTCCAAGTGATATACAGTAGCTCTTTCTTCCACCTGATCTTCTTTCGTACTCTCTATAACACCGGCCTCTGTGCAAGAATACTTCTTGAAATGCCTCGTAGGGACTTTGGACTCAAATAGACAGTCAATATCATCAAGGCTCCGACCGCTAACATCTGGCAAGAAGAAGACAAGGAAGACGACAACCACCGCTGAAGACCCGAACCAAATATATCCTAGTTCGCTATTAGTGATTGTATTAAATATCATTCAACTGTAGTACTCACCATATTTTGGACCCCAGTTGAGATTCGCCGAGTTAATGAAGTATGGAGCGGTAAATGTAGTTACCCAACTGAAGAAAAAGGCGATGCAGATAGCAAACCCGGTTGTGTAAGCCCGAAGCCTCTGAGCTGGAATCTCTGCCGCAATAGGGTACGAATAGATTGCAATTCCCCCATTGAATCCAAACATATAGACAGCCATCATGCCTACAACGCCCTTCAAACCGCTATCAGAGCCTGCTGTAGCACTGCTAATCACAGCCATTATAAGCATACTCAAGCCGCATACGATAGCACTACCGCTTAGCAACCATTTCCCGCCCAGTCTCTGGACGAAGAAGAACGAGACGTAAGTTCCTAGGAGCCCAAGACATTGTACAATAACAGAGTCTTCAAAGGGTTTTCCGACACCAGCCTATGTAAAGTCAATCAATGAATCTAGGCAATATGTCTGTCACAAGCAAACGCTTACCATCTCAAAAAAGTAGGTTGTGTACATGAGTACAAACATGCCACCGATACCAGAGGGTACCAAAGCCACGCAACATGAGAGAATCGTGCGTCTGAGATTCGTCCCGCGGAACATTTCGACGACGGAGACGTGGCTCATCATTTCGAGCTCGTGGGTAGACCAGGTTTTCATCTTCTCGAATTCGGTCGAGATTGCGACTTCATCAGAGCAGCCTCTGCGGAGGCGTCTTAAAGAGCGGAGAGCATCTTCTTCTCGTTGGTGTTGCAAAAGCCAGCGAGGCGTTTCCGGTAACAGCGGAAGGAAGAGAAGAAATATGACCGGAATTATAAGCATTACAAACAGCGGGATCTGATAACAGAGGCGCCCAGAGATGTTGGCAGTACTGTTATCGATAATCTAAGCTATATTAGAGAGGATTCTATCCAAGAAGGAACGCGGTGCACATTGGACTCACCGTGCCAATCAAAGTGCCTACACCCAGGAAGCTCTGTAAAATCCCTGACGAGAGAGAACGTAGATAAGAAGGGGCTGTCTCTTGAATATAGACAACGCAGTAAGTTTGAATGACACCATTGCCTACGCCAACGAGTATACGAGCAACGTAAAGGGCGGCGAGTGAAACCGAGGTGGCCTGTATAATAGTCGCAACTAGCAGAACGACGCAACCCATTGCAATGCACCACGTCCTCGGAAGTTTTGAGCCTAATGGCCCGACACTGAGGGCTCCAATGGCAGAACCGAGAGTCATGAAAGACGAAATGATTTGCTGTGGGACAGTCTGTGGTGCGCTTTACGTTAAAAATAACCTTCTCAGACACGATTGGGCGATCATACTCCAATGTTCCAGCCCGAAGAAGCTGTGGGGTCCTTGTAACCAAAGACTTTGAGGAAGCCAACCATGGCCTGGAAGCCACCAACAGATGAAGCATCAATGCCTGACTGCAACAGCTTAGTTTTCATTGGAATAATGCAAAATTTAGATCTCACCTCCATGATTGTGAATCCCATGAAAAGACAAAGGCCGAGGTAATGAATGTTACCTCGCAGGGTTTGGTCAACCCTGCCTTCAATTTGGACACGATCCATGACAATTCGAGTACCGCAAGGCGATAACAACAGGTGAAAAAATACTGATGGGGGGCAGAATCGCGGGGAGCTCGGATTGCTAATGTGCTGTCCTGTCAGAGACGGAAAGAATGGGACAATTTATGTCCCGCCCTGGAGGAGCTTCCCCGCATTTGAGTGTGCGGGGGGTGGGGTGGGGCCGAGTCGAGACCGATCCGGAGTGCTTGGCATAATCTAACACTACCACGAAAGCTCTAGAGGGTCGTTCTCGAGCGAGGTAGAAAAGACATATGTCGCATGCAGCAGACTAATCACAGACCCTATCAAATCTAGACAAAAGGGAGCTCTTAATTTCTAACTAAATAACAGACTATAGGCTAATTAAATAGATATAAAAGAAATAATTTTTAGTATTAATATTTAATTAGATAGTTAGTTATCTAAAGAGCTAATTAGACCTTAATTTAATAGTCTGGAAATGCAGTTTTCCGGTTTGATCCTATTTTGTGTGTCTCGGCATTCGTCAGGGCCAGCCTGTTGACAACTGTAGTCATGTGATAATATAGGTTGCTAGAGATTGGTATGTATATAATAGTAGTAGCAAGTGACCTATATATAATAAAACACCAATAACCAGTGTATACTTTAGGAAAATGGATATAAATAGTCAAATATTAATAATAGAGTTAAATACCTTTACTAATTAATAGCACTTAATCAGAGCTAGCCTTGTAATCTATATTTACTATCTGTGTTTATATCATATAATCAATAGAAGCTATATATATTATAGAGAGCCTGTGTAATTAGCTATTCTAGCGCCCCCGTTTTAGACTGCATTGTCATGACCCAACGTGGCATGACACGATGACGCTGCAAAAGCGCTGTGAGGCCGCGGCGACGCACATTAAAGTTCACAACGGTCTATATATATATCGAGGAAGTCCCTAGAATTACGGGAGGTCAGAGATTAATACAGTCAATTGGGAACCCCTAACTGCAACAACTCCGTGACTAAGTTACGAATACACTGCGACCTCTCCTACAGCTCGTTCACTCCCCTATTGCCGCCACAGTTCCTGACATGCATTCATATACTATATATCTACTTAGAAAGAGAGAGACTTTATCCTCGTTCTATTATTTAACCCTATCTTTTAACCTGATTAGAATTATATACCTGCCTATATCAAGATGAATGTATACAAAGGATATAACTAGTTAGAAGGTCTGGGGTTATCTAGCGGAGCGCTTCTCTTCGGCATTCTCTTAGACTTAAAATGTGCGCCAGTCATCTTGCACATCCGCTTCCGAAGACACTAATAAGCCAGTCTCTCAGTACACAGGCTAGTTGGTTGACCACATCCCGAGGCCACATCCGACGAATTGAACGCGGGGTATGACCACCTCGGAACATCGAACGCGACAATACTACAAAAGTGCCTAGCTCCCGAAGGAAATCCGAGGCATTCGTGCGAGATTCCTGCATCCTCGTGAGAATTGAAACCATGGCTTCCCACCCCCCGAAGCGCGAATGCTGTACGACAGGAGTCAGCCACACTGGCTCTGCAAGAGGGACTTTAACTACAATCGCAGGTGGTAAGAGCCTTTCACCAATCCCACAGCTGATTTTGTCTGACTCTAATTCTACACTAAAGTGGACACATACGTCAGCTATCCGTCCCAAGGACAGACCACGACGGCGATTCTGATTCTGACCGACGTGCTTGGACACCGCTTTATCAACAGTCAACTCATCGCCGACAAATATTCTGACCAGGGTTACCTGGCTGTTATGCCCGACCTATTCCACGGCGATGCGGTCCCCGAGCTCATGCCAGAAGGATACCCTTCCTTCGAGGAATGGGTCACCAGACACGGGCCCGAGACAGTCGACCCCATCGTAGAAGCCGTAATTGGAGCGTTGCGAGGAAGTTCGGGCTGCACCAAGATTGCGGCCGCTGGCTGTAAGTATAGTGTTCTTTCTTGCAGGATACGTTCGTGTTGACAGATCGCAGATTGTTTTGGTGCGAAATACGTAGTTCGCCACTTGAGAACCGCGCAGTCTAAGATCGACGTCGGATACATTGTGCATCCCACCAATGTCGAAAAGGACGAGCTCAGAGAAGTAGGCGGGCCACTTTGTATCGATGCTGCAGAAACAGACCATCTTTTCCCCCTAGATATGCGACATGAGAGCGAGGAAATACTCGCGAAAGCCGCTCACCCGTACATGCTAACAGTATTTGGTGGGGTTGAACATGGTTTCGCCGTCAGGGCTGACTTGTCAAAGCCATTGATACGGTTCGCGCGAGAGCAGAGCACTCGGCATGCACTGGCATGGTTTGCTGAACATTTGTAAAGGGAGGGCCTAGGGTTGAGAAGACGCATTAGATAATCGGCTTGAATACATCTTCAGAGGTTCTAGAGAAGCATAGTGCTCAGGTTTTTTCACGTTAGATTCAGGTTGTGACTGTTTTGACGTCAGCTGTGGAGGAGGGTTTGAGAAACTGAACTGTGGATGTGTGACTAAGGTAGCTCCGTGGCCTAGCCTCACCAGTATTAGCATCACATTTGGGGGCGGGTAATGCGGGTCTCGTGAGCATCCCTTAGCGGCTTTGACACAGCCGCAGCCAATAGGATTAGTATCACTGAGCATCTTGTAAGCGGCTATCTCCACCCACACCAAAGTCTTAGTAGATTCTTGGCACAAACCAACTGTCGTGTCCGTGATTTCGCGCCAAATCTGCATCGCACTCATGATGATGTCCTGAGAGTCTCTGGCAACATTGGCTCCTTCTTTCCTCCCTTCTACGCTTTTCCTACCCGAGTCCCGCCATTCTTCCGATCTCCCCCACATCCGAGATATCCATTGTCATCGGGAAGTGGTCGCCGATGCACAGCCGAGAGATCTGGGGAACACTCAGGTCGGGCCCGACTATAAGTCCAAAGAGAACGAAGGAAGGACGAACCAAAAGCAGATAACAACTCATTGATTGACATTATCCAGATTATTCAGTGCAAGGAAGAAGACATTTCGCCATGTCGTTCAAGGCCTTATCGCCCGTCGCTATGAGCGACCCCATCCAGACGAAACCACTGGCCCCGCGGCTGGACTCGTTGAATGGCAAGACCATCGGTCTCTTTGCGTCGTTCAAGGAGCATTGGGTCTACATCCTCGATGAGATTGGCCGTCAGCTGCAGGCCAAGTTTGACGACGTGAAGCTGACACGGTTCCGCTGGACCAAGGATCTGAATGCTTACAACACGGTCGCTGAGGTTGGCAAGGACCCGGTAGAGGGCCCCAAATTCGAGGAGTGGCTCAAGACCACCGACGCCGTTATCGTCGCCAATGCTGACGCAGGTTCTTGCACTCTCTACCTCTCCTTCAATGCTAGTACCATTGAGCGCCTCGGCAAGCCCGGCGTCATGACCGTGCAGACACAATATCTCCCCCTCGCTAAGCGAGCTTTCGGCTTACGCGGGGTGCCTAGCATGCGGACGGTGGACATGGACTTGTACGATATCTCCATGGAGCCCGACCTGGTTGAGTTTTGCCGCACCATCCTGCCAGGCAAGGTCTCAGCGGTCCTCCCCAGCATCGTCAACGCTCTCACGGCCCCTCTCCAAGGCGAGGAGGCGGAGCCAGCCCGCCCGTCAGGTGCCTCCATCTCTGCCGAGACTGTCTCAGGTAGCCTCCAGGAGATCAACGACGAGTTCTACCGGCGTGGCTGGGCACCGGGCTTCCCCATCATCCCGCCGACAGCCGAGGCAGTGGCTTTGATGTGCGAGGCCGTCGATATTGCGTCGGACACCGTCGTTGGCCGCATCCCTCCGGGAGATGGCTTGGCAACAGTCGAGAAGATCGCCATCAACGCTGTAATGGCGGGATGTCTGCCCATCCACATGCCAGTCCTTGTTGCCGCAGTACAGGCCATTACCAGCCCTGGCATGTGGCTCGAGGCATATACAACCAGCATGGCATCGTGGATGCCGATGCTTATCATCAACGGTCCAATCCGCGACGAGATTCATGTCAACTACGACACTTCGTACATGTCGCCGTATCAGCGTGCCAATGCCTGCATCGGCCGAGCACTTGGTCTGATCATCATGAACGTGTCGGGTGTGCGAGCCAAGGTGGAGGACATGGGTGTTGTCGGGCATGAGGGTCACTTCGGCGTTTGCTTTGGCGAGCATGAAGAGGCTAGCCCCTGGGAGCCGATGCACCAGTTCTACGGGCTAGATCCGAGCGACAGTGCCGTCACAGTCTTCTTCCCGAACACTCGAATACTGGGGTTTGGACTCAAGGACGCCGGTGCAGTTCTGCGCGGCATCTGCGACAACCTGCCAGTCATGGGCTTTGATCCCGGATGCGCCGTAATCCTGACACCTCGGACAGCGAAGGTGTTAGCAGATGCCGGGATGAGCCGCAAAGACGTGGGCGATTACATCGTGGAATATGCCCGCCATCCGGCCAGCGAGATGAACCTCCGCTGGTTGCGAGGCAACCAGCACGACCTCGGGATTGTGCCGCTACCGCTTGATCCGACCTGCTCTGCCCGCAAAATCTATTCCACTGCCCATCTGCCCATCCTAGTAGCAGGTAATGACCAGACTATGGGCGCTTCTCTGTACGGCGGAGGTGGCGACCATGGCGGCCCAATCACGAAGAAGATTGATCTCCCTAAAAACTGGCCCGAGCTGGTTGAGCGGTACAAGGCCATTCGCTGACGCTGACGCTGAAACGTTTCGAAGAAAAAGGGGCTTCCTAAACGGCTTTTGCGGGAGGAGGCACTGCTTGGGATTCCATCTATAGCTTAGGTTGTCCAAAGCGTGCATCTTTGATTATCCACGATGGTTAGACAAATAAATTCATAGTCCTGTCACACATCCTGGCACACCTCCTAGCACATAACTCAAGATTGAGTATACCATCGGAGCCTTGTACAGAGCCCCGCCTTCCTCCGATGTCTATCACAGTCTTATCAGGGAGAAATAAATGCGTTAGCTACCTTAAGGGTTAACCAGACCTAAAGGTACAGTTTAGAGTTAAGTGACAACTAGCGTTCTATGTGTAACTAATCTTCGAAGTCCATTCTTTTCGGCCATTACAGAGTGTTATTGTATTCACTAAGAGGTGATAGTCTACATGTACTGGGCAAGAAAAGCTGCCATTCTCCTGTATCCTTCCGCGTGAGCGGCTCGAGAATCTTCTTGTTCGAGATTTGCCCTACCCGGACCCAGAATGTCAGCGGCACTCAATGCCAAGTTACACCTATCGGTTATCCTTACCTGGATGTCATCCAACCATGCTCGAGGTCCGTAAACAGTTCAACATAGTGGTCAACCTTCAACGCGGCTTTGTACTTGTCAACCTCATGCTTCAGCTCACCTTTCGAAGCCATGAGGCCAGTCGGGATGACAATTTTCTCGGCATCTCTATGGTCTAGGAATGCCGGGCTTGATTGCACTGATACGGTGAAAGGCGTCCCTTTCTGTGAAGCTAGGGCTGCAATCTTGCCCCCCCAACAGAAGCCTACAATGGCCCATTTCTCGACCGAGGGGCAGAGGCTCTGAAAAGTTGGAAACAGGCGCTGCGTGCGAGTGAGGGACTTGGGAACATCGGCTGTTGTCTTGAAGAAGTCCTGCATCTTGGCTTGGTGCGCATCGGTTTTCGGTGGCAGCCACTCGGGCTTTGCGGCATGGCCCTCGAACCAATCTGGCATAATGACAAAGAAAGGGCCATCTGCACTAGATACGAGCAGGTCGCAGCCATATGTGCTCTGTGGAATGAGACCCAGCACGTCATACATGAATAGAATGCCTCGTTTTGAACTCGGAGGACCTGTGACATCTGATTTTATTAGTGAGTTTTACAGCTCATTCACGACCCATGGCATTGCACGTGTGTCTTATGATCATTTGTGTCACCGCAAAGCAGACTTACATGTCTTCATGCCATCTAGTACAATCCATTTTCCCTGCTCAGTCTCACTTCCTGTATTTCTGTTCCTCGGCTTAGAGTCTCTGCCGCAGCAAGCGCCTTTGGAAAAGTCGTTGGACATGATGATCTTTGCGGTTCTGCACCCGCTCTCAATCTTTCAGGGCCAGTAGCAGACATATTTATGTTAAATGGATGGCGGAAGCTTAAACATAAGGGGTAATAATAGTTTCGAGCTCCACTTCCCGGTGAAGTGGTCCCGAAATGACGCCCAGAAACCATTGATGATTTCGGCAGACCAACCCAATTCAAGCCGAGAGCATGAGTGGAGACAGTAATGAGTGCCCAGCAACAGCCATGATTGCAATAGCTTCAATTTTGGTGGACAAAACTAACAGGGGCTTAGTATGCTAAACCAACATCCCATACAACAAGCCCAGGAGCTACATTATTGATGAACACAATGCAGGTGCAGGGATACATAAACACTCTGTTCTTGAGCCTAATTCGTAGCGGAGGTTTTCCACAACGAACATCTAGGTAGGGGGGTTTGTATGGCTATCCGAATACCGAGATTTTCAAACTCATGCCTGAGTCTCGATATTATATGTCTTGAAACTCTTAGTAGGTAACCGTAAGTCAAACATCTCATCCAGCTCGGCGAATGATCTATCCTTTGTCTCTGGGATCTCCAAGTGGATCAAGGCCAAACCCAAAATACAGCAAGCGAAGAAGATGAAACCCATTTTGCCCCCCAAATTACCCTCATCGGCATTGAACATGTAGGGGATCACCACCTGCCAGACTGTCGTAAAGAAAAAGTTGAAGGCAAAGCCGATGGTCTGCGATATGGCTCGAAGTTCTGCCTGTGATATTTCGCCTGCAATGCTTGTAGCGGCGCCCACCACAGGCCCATTAGTGCAGATGACAACCATCAGGAGGACTCCTATCGCCCTAACCATTTGATCGTCAGCGTGTGGTCCGACTGGGCAATGCATTTTACCCACCATTTAGACCCGGGGGAGTTGAAGCATCCAGCAATTCCCATACCGAGGTAGACTACAGCCGCAATGCCCATGCCAGCATAGAGGACCGGCCTTCGACCGATAGTGTCGAGGAAGAACCAGGTAATGATAGCTGTGACGCATCCGAGAGCAAATCCAATCTCAATGATCATTCCTTGTAGTGACGAGGATAGACCAGCCTGGATAAGAAAGTACGGGGCGTTGTTAACAAATGAGGCCCCAATAAGCTGGCCCATGCCATTGAGGTAGATGATGATCCGAGTTCGGCGCCAATTCGTGCCCTTGAACGAGAGAGCAAAAGCATTCTTAGTTCCGACGTCAACTCTTTTCTCGCTTTCATGGACAAAAACAATGTCATCTAGAAGGAGTTGTGTGTCGTCTTTATTATTACGGAGCCTTTTCAATGCTTGCAGTGCCTTCTTGTTCTGACCTCTTTTTACTAGGTAATGAGGGCTCTCGGGGACGAACCAGACGGCTAGGATAATGATGCCTGGCCAAACCCACTCCGTAGCAAAAAGAACCTATAGATGCGCGTCAGAGCTTTAAGTTGAGATGACTCAGGTTGGTTATACCTTGTAGGCAGCGGATGTCGTAACCTTAACCCGGGAGAAAGCAATCGACGAGGCAACTAGACAACCAACATTCTAATTATATAATTTAATCAACCGTGGTCAAAAAAGATGGAGAGAGTTACATACCATACTGAAAATCAGGGCCGATAAACAGACACCGCGTAGCCGCAACGGTGTGATCTCGGATATGTATGTTATTCCGATAGCATTCAACATACCTAAGGCGAATCCATTGATAACTTTGCCAGCCAGGAAGACGCCGGGAGAGTGTGCGATATATGCGACTGCAATGCCAGCCATTGATATAACGGCACCAAAAGAAAGAACAGGACGTCGGCCAACAGTATCTCCCAGCGTACCAGAGCAAACAGCACCCAGCATAATAGCAATTTGCGCAATAGAATTCCAGAGTGTTTGCCAGTACGCAGGGATGATGTACGAACCGTCGCCGGCACTTATACCGAAAGTGGCCCTATAACTGGTTAACCTTTACGTCGAATCCTTGGATTAGACTGGTCGTACTGGAAAGGTGACATCGCAAGGCAGATCGAAAATGCAATAGCATCAAAGCCATATACAAACGGACCAAGTTGAGCGAGCGTGGTGATGAGGATGATCGTAGGATAACGCTTAGCAGCTTCTAAGAGGCCGATCTCATGCTCAGTTCGGGAAGCCTCTTGATGCCGGGCTTTGGTCGTGAGAACAGGCTCTTGCTGGGAGACATGGTGTACGATGGGCTTCTCGACAGTATCTTCGAGGGCCATGTTGGTAAGTGATGGCACCTGGTCTCGGGGTTGCTTATTGAATGAAAACCGCAGGTGTCGGGACCTCGGGACTGTTGGGGACCTCAGGATCTATTATATACACCCCGCGTTTCTCTGTGGAAGCTTTTAAACAGCCGGAGTGCCGAATGAGGTTGTAGCGAGCATCGGCTTGTGGGGGACCCGGGTAAAACTACCGAGTAGACAGGGTCGAGGAGATGCGGGGTAGTGAATGCACTCTAGTCCAGGGGGCAATGAAGCCGAAAGAGACGGCAGGTTCATATGTTTAGGCTACGTGAATCTTGGGCATCGGTATCTAGAGAACGAAGCGGCTAACTCGTTAGACAGGGTTAGCTTATACAAGCAATCCGACACCCTATACTATAATAAAGGAGTATATAGTATTATCTAGAAAATATTATTTAAAGTTTCATAAAAAATTTAAATATTATAGTTATCTAAAACTTGTTTATATTTTATAATATATCGCATGCAGCAGACTTATTACAGGCCCTATTTGTCACGCCCCATAACGGAACGGCACGTTAGTGAGTCACGTGATGGGATCACCCTTCTCACTTTATAAGGGAGGAAATAGCTAGTAATAATATACAGCTGATTTATATAAATCCAAAAGACTAATTAGCTGACAGTCTGACTAAGGGGCTTGATATTACTAAGCAGAAGGCCTTTATAGAAAATCTAGACTTAAAATAGTCTATAAATAATATATATATATATATATAGCTTACGGGGGGATATTGAATATACTGAAAATACGGATTATATATTCCGCCCGGGGGGGGGGGTCATACACACAACCAACAAGATAACACATACCCCCATTCAAATACAACACATACGGCTCTATATAAAACACATCTATTACTTCCACTGTCTACGACTAGTACCCACTTTTCACAGTATTATTATTATTCTATACTAGAAATACTAATATTAATACTAAGAATTTTTAGTATTATTCCAGCTATAAAAATACTAAAAGTACTAAAATCACAGCCCTGGTACAGGTTGACAACGGGGTTGTGCATATCTGCTTACTTAATATTTTGGGGGCGGATTCCATGCCCGAATAAAGCCGCACTTCCACCTCGGAGAAGAAAATACCGCCATTTATTTGTTGAAGTCAAACATCATCTACAGGGCCGCCCCGTCGATGGATATGTTTGGTACAATGTCTTCCTCCCATGGCAAGGACGTTTATACTCTCGCAAATGTTCTTGTGTCACCAGAATCTTCGCCTTGTCAGAATTGCAAAAAGCTCGTGCCTGACCGAACAGCTACTCAAGATGCTCAAATAGACCTCCCTTACGTGTTCATCGACGAGTACCCATTCTATCCAGCGTTGCAAAGCTCAAATGATGCCGGGTGTGGTCTCTGTGGCCTCCTACGCTATGCGCTCTGCTTTATGGCAACTTCAGAATCACGGGCCTTTGACGAGAATGGCACACACTTTTTATGGGATGATGACGGCGAAGATGGACTACTAAAGATCTCTTGGGACCGCAAGATAAAGATCACAGCTTCATTCTTATTCTCTCCATTCAAACCCATGAGGCCGGACGTTGGGTTTGAACCAGGCGGAGTGCCCCCGCAATATAACGGAATGGTGACTCGGCTCAGAGTCAGGTACGGTACAGCAGACCGGGCTCTGCTGAAGGACGAACGGGGAAATACGTGGAGAGGATCAGTCATTGACATCCCCGTCTGCGACTCACCGGGTGAGCTTTGATTTGCCACATCTGAGCACTACCTGTGGCTGACGACTCTTTTTTGATTCTCAAGACTTGCTTTCCAACGACCCAACCAAAAGACTCAGACTTCCAAGCCCCTCATCTCTCTCTGATGAGAGCGTGACCATGATGCAACAATGGATTACCGATTGTAAAAACACACATGGAGATGGCTGTTCTATCCCAGTCCAACAAGCTGCATGGACCCCAACTCGGCTCCTGGAGATACACGCAAGCTCGACCACCGATAACATCACCTTGCGGCTGGTAGAGAGCTCTAACTTGAATAACATACATCACCAAAAGAAAAGGTTCGCTGCTCTCAGTCACATGTGGGGTGATATGACAGCGTCGCCGCCTCTCCGTACCTTCAAGTCGAATCTCGAAAAGATGAAGAAGGAGATCAAATTGTCCGATCTCCCACTCAACTTTGCTGACGCCATTCACGTATGCGTACGGCTCAATATCAAATATCTGTGGATTGATTCTTTGTGTATCGTGCAAGACTCGCCTGAAGATTGGAAGTATGAGGCTAGGCTCATGCATCTGGTTTACCAGCTAGCCGAATTCACCATCGTCGCAACATCTTCGACCTCCTGTCATGATGGGTTTCTTTATAGGGATATTGGCTCGTCTCCAGCAGTCAAAGTACCCTATTCTACAAAGGACGGAGGCAACTGCTTCATGATTATGTACTACCACAAGCGAGTGTTGGAGAATAACCGAGTACACGCTATTGACCTATCGAAATGGAACACCAGGGGCTGGACGATGCAAGAACGAAGCCTCTCTACTCGGAGCATCCACTTCGGTCATGGAAAAATATTTTTCGAGTGTCGGCAGTGTTTTCTATCTGAAGAGAACAATCCCGAAGAAGAGTTCTCTACATCGAGCAGTGTCTTGTGGCCAAGAGGGACGTCTATTTCCAAGCGCGAGCTCAACGACCGATGGGAGAATTTTGTTGTTACATACTGCGATCGCAAACTCACCCGTGGTACTGACAAATTGCCAGCCATTGAGAGTGTTGCGGCCCAAATGGCTTCACAAACTGGCTACGAATATATTTCCTCGGCAGGGGTCTGGCGACACAATATAAATGCCCATTTACTCTGGCATTGTTGGATCGGAAAGGCAACAGTGCCAAAGGAGGCTCGCGCACCAAGTTGGTCCTGGGCTGCGCTAGACGCATCTATTGTCTTTAGTCATCCAATATCAGAATTCTCCAGTATGCCAGCAAGATCACAGGCTGAATGGATTTCAACGAAACTGGTAAAGCATCCGTTCAGGGTGCTGGAGGTAGTATCGGATCCGATCTTGGGCATTTACCTAAAGGCCTCGGCCTTGACACAGCAAATTACGGGTTTGAAATGTGCTCGAGAGGGCGGAAGATGGAGGAAGTTTCTGCCATATGACGTGTTCGTTATAGGAGACAGAATACCCGGATTCATATTTGCCCATGCAAGGCTGGACTTAGAGGGCGACAGCTCTGCTCTCCACGAAGGCAAAAAGTGTATATATGTACACCTCAGCAACCACACTCGCTGTACTGGTCTTATATTAGAAGCGGTACCGAAAAGAGCGGTTGCTTATGGTGGCGAGGTATGGAAAAGGGTTGGCGTGGCTTCATTGTTCTCGGATGAGACAGGGTCCTTGATTCATCCCAGCTGGTTGAGTGAACTTAAAGAATTATCCGAGATTATAGTTATCTAAGATAGACGAAAACTGCAGCAATTGGGTTACTGTTTGAGTTTGAGCTAAGTCAAGTATTGCAAGACTCCTCGAAGGCTTAGCGGATCTCCAATCGCTCTATCTGCGGCTCCTTACAGATCTGTTCCACTTTCTCAATCTTCCCCATGATGAACCTCATGAACACGGCATCAACGTACTTATAGTGGATCTCCGGGTCGTCCATTTTCTTAAGCAAGCACAAGTCAAAGGCACCGCCAAGGACCGCCACCAGCATCCCCTCTTCTGCTTCGCCACCATTCGTGAGACCGAACAATCCGTTCTCGGTGTAAACTAAGTCTCTGCCATACCGCAATCTGTCTTCTAGGTTCTTGCAAACTTCTAAATCAAAATCTTTTCTTGCTTTGGACTGCTGAGTCCAAGCTGAAACCCTTCCTTGTAAGTAGTCAGGCACGGATTTGGATTGAATAGGCACAGTTGCGCAAGTTGATATCGCCCATGCAAGAAACGTCGACATGGTCAAATCTGCTTCTTCAGAGTTGTTCCGCATGTCCAAGATGGTGGTCAGAAGCGCTCGTCCATTCGAGTTGATCGGACTACCCTCAAAATGCTTCCTTTTTCTAGTTTTTCGATACTGATGATCTTCGGAGTCGTCCGGTCTGAGACTATCCGGTTGTTTTTGGCTCTTGATTGTATATTCCTTACTTCCTGGATAGATATCGTGAATGCCGCGATCCTGGCGAGCGAGTGCATCTAGGACAGGCAGAACAACGCCAAGAGCGTCCTGGCCTTGAGCAATCGTCCACTTAAAGACAATCTTGTCTATTATACAACCTTTGACGTATAGAGAACTCGTTGTAGATGAGGGTTGCCCCTGGATTAACCCTGAGAATGTGGGCGGTGCCTCAGAAAACGGATTTTCATACAAGTCATCCCACCTTGTCTTGAACTCTGGAACCCAGGACGGAAGCTGCGAGATCGACTTGGTGCTATGTCGACTACGCCCTCGCCAGACAGAGAGATCTTGATGGAGATCGATGAAGTATCGAGTGGCATGCACAAAGACTTGTTGAACAGTCAAGCTGTAGTCTGCAACTGGTCGCTTCACCGACGTGTCAGGCGCTCGTCCGAGCCCCAAAGTTGCGAAAATCCTGTCTCGGGGGTCGGTAGCCTCGAGAACACTCAATGCTACAGCTGCTGACCCCAGCCAGACAGTCCCCTGATGGGAGAGCTCATGGTCGACCTTGACGATGTGATAAAAGGCGGGATTGTTGTTTGATGCATAGGCTCTAAAGGCCACGAGGGCGCATTTTAGTTCCTTCCAAGGACAATGATGTTTCCCGCACATGGCAATGCCCTTTGAGCCAGCGAGGATGATCTCTTGAAAAATCCACGCCCGGGTGAAGTATGGGCGCCAGTAGAGGTCGGTAAATCCTTCAAGGACGTTCTCGTCCTCCATCACACTCTCGGCAATCATAAAAGCATCCTGACGTTCATTGAATGACAAATGGTCCAGCGGCGATTTTTCCTCCTCATTTTGAAGCATTTGATATACCTGGACCATTACCTCGAGGTTCTCAAATGCTGCACTGGTCGAGTCGGATTCTTCACCAAGCCACAGGATTACTGCCTTCGCGCTACGATAGATCCTTGTCATCAAAGCCACTTGTTTGGTTCGCTCGTGGTTATCTTCTTGATTAATGCATATCGCATCAATCCAAAGGTGTCTCTGTTCTGACTCCAGCCGAAGACTCGCCATAGCTGCCTTGCAATTTGGAGTGACGAACAGCCGCTCGCTATTGCACTGGACTGGAACCGTGCCGATCTTGTCTCTCCACTCATAAGACAAGGCTTCAAACGAATGCTTTCCCTCGAGGTTCACATCAATCAGGTCAAAATGCAGAATGTCGTCAGGCTTGCCAGGGTGCAACACAAGCAGGCGAATGCACCCTTCCCGTGCAAAAGGCCGGTATCGATACGAGCTTCTCCGGTTCAGACCTTCTTGCTCAGCCTTCCTCTTTGCTCGTTCATCATTCCGGCGCAGAGTGCCCGCCTGTGAGAAGAGCTGGACAATTCTTTCGTAAGAATTCTCTTTCGCATAAGACAGCGGTGTTCGCCCGTCGTCATCCTTCACATCAATCTTGGCACCGGCTTCTATCAGTATCTTGGCGACCATAACATGGTCATGAAGGGCCGCATAGTGAAGTGCCGTGAGTTGCTCATCGGCGATGTAGTTCAGGTCTGCTCCGTGGTCAATTAGTAAGATGGCCATTGCTTCATCCCCGTTGTATGCAGCATGGATCAAAGGAGAGAGGTTTCTTTGCGAATCAGGTCTCATCTGCGCGCCATTTTCGAGGAGAAGTCTTGCAACATCACGCTTTCCACTGTTTACTGCCTCCAGCAGGGGAGTATATCCATATGCATCGGCAGATTCCAGGGTCGCCCCTTTCGCAAGCAGGAACTCGACAGTCGCCTTCTGGCCATATTGAGCTGCAAACCAGAGTGCTGTTCGCCGGTCATTGTCTTTGGTCTCCGTCCTCGCGCCGAGCTCAAGAAGAACCTCAATGACTTCCTTGTGACCACAACATGCAGCATCCATGAGCGGAGTGCAACCATTGCCATCAGCCTCTTCAACCTCCGCTCCATGCTTATGAAGCAATTTGATGACATCCGCGAAGCCCCAGTACGCAGCGACACCCATGAGAGTTTCATCTGCGCTATTTCGATAATTCAAATCGGCGCCATGCCTGATGAGGGCCGTGATTGCGTCTGTTTGCCCGCGGGAGGCAGCCCAGAAAATCGGCACCACGCCTTTGTTGACGCCGCGCGGGTCGATTCCTACCTTGATCAACCGCTCAATTTCGGCCACGCGGCCAGATGCTGCTGCTTGCAATAGGTCGTTGGCATATCTATCCATCTTGGTTGTTTCGATGGCGCTGGGGTCGCATCTGAGTAATAGTTCTACCAACTCTTGGTGGCCTTTGCTCTCTGCCCAGGACAAAGCTGTCGCGCCACTTGGTGTCTTGTAGTCTGGGTCGGCCCCAAACTTCAGCAGTGCCTCCGCGGTTCGAAGGTGACCAAAGGCGCTGGCAAATAGCAAAGGAGTCGTTCCGTACACTGTCTGAGAATTCGGGTTTCCTCCCCGCCGTAGCAGCAGCTTCACCACGGCCGCATGCCCCTTCTGAGATGCTGCAGAAAGTGGTGACTGGCCGTCGGTATCAGGCATATCAAGAGATGCTCTTTGATTCAGAAGTTGCCTCACCACTTCTTTGTGGCCATTACGGGAAGCCCACCAGATGGCCGACTCACCGTTCACATCAACCAGGTCCACGTTTGCGTTCCTTTCGATAAGTAACTGCAAAATGCCCAATTGACCGTTCTCTGCAGCCAAGGAGATAGCTCGGCGTCCATTCAAGTCCATTGCATCAATATCGACTCCCTCATCGATGAGTTGAATCACCTGGTCTACGTTACCCCTCCCCGCCGCAAACACCAGCGCACCGACCGACTGGATGACCGACTGCTCCGTCACTCTTTGGGTAACTGGAATTCTCTCGTTCAGTAATTTTGTAACGGCGGCATGCTGCATATTTGTCGAAAGGTGATGGGCTCGGTATCCCTCAGCCGTCTCGGCCACCGGGTCAGCAGCGTGGTCCAGCAGAAGCTCAACGACACTTTCATGACCGTAATAGGCGGCGTAATGCAGCGGTCGCCAACCCTGGCCGCCAACTGCGTTGACATTTGCACCGTGCTCGATCAACCAGGCGGCATTCTCATGTTTTCCATCTGCCACAGCTCGCATGAGCACAGTTAAGCCGCTTGTTGTCTTCGCCTCCATGTCCACTCCCTTGCCCGCAAGGAATCGGAGCAGAAGCTTGTTGTCAGTGAGGCATGCGAGGTGCAGTGCATTGCTTTTGGACTCTGAGGTTGCCATTATATCTGCACCCTCATCAACGAGACAGCGAACAGCTTCCCATTTCCCTCCCGCAGCGGCAGTCAACAATGGTGTCATGCCCTCAGATTGTCTAGCCTCGATATCAGCCCCATTTTCGATCAGAAACACTATCGTATGCTCGTTATTCTGACGAGCAGCCGCGTGAAGGGGCCCCTGGCCCCAACGATTGCTTTTTTCTATCTTTGATTTGTGTCTAAGAAGAAGCTCGACCATTTCTGTAAAACCATAATGCGCGGCATATGAGACGGGGGTGTTTTCTCTAGTGTCCGGTTGATCAGGGTCCATATCTGAATTCAAGAGAAGTTTGGCCGCAGCCATAGCGTTTCCCATTATGGCCCTGTGAAGAGCGGTTCGTCCAATGTTATCCGTCTCGGAAAGATCGGCCCCGGAATCTAAAAGGTGCTTTCTGTGATAGTAATCTAGTATTTGCCGCATCTAATCAGTGAGTAAGGTGCCTGGTACAGAGAAGTCCCCATCCTTTCATATTTGAATCCTAGGGAAAACTCACATGATATCGACACGATTGTAATACGCGGCCGAGTGGATGGGAGTAAACCCGACGTGGCTTTTCGACGCAATATTGGCGCCCAGAACAATCAGCAGCTTCACTGCTTCTAACTGTCCGCCGTTGCATGCGTAGTTCAAGGGGCTCAGGCCCTCATTGTCTACGCATTGGACGTCTGCTTCCAGCTCTCCCAACACTTGAATCACTCTGCACCGGCCCCGATACGCTGCCCAGTGCAGAGGAGAGGTGCCCTTCTGGCAACGCGCATCAATATTTGCCCCGCGAGAAACAAGATGACGCACAACTTCAAGCTTGTCCCATGCTGCCGCCGTGTGGAGAGGCGTATATCCAGTCTGATCTCCCTCCTCCAAGGTCGCATTGACTGCAAGCAGTATATCCAAGATCTTGCAAGATCCACCTATGCTGGCATAATGAAGCGGGGTTTGTCCTGATACTTGATCCTTTTGATTCACATCTACGCCTTCGTCGAGGAGCTGCTGCACCAGCCGAACAAGGCCCTTCCTGGCAGCCCACCTCAGAGCCTCACCTTTGCTGAGCTCATTGCTGCTTGTATTGAAGCCCTCGTGGAGTATACTCTTGGCTATTTGTGAAGAAAATGGTATTGTGTCAGACATGACAATGAGGCTCGACAGGCATGATACAGATTGTGGGAACGCGAAATGTAGATGTTATGAGCGTGTTTAGGCTGAAGCGGGGAGGGAATTGGCTTGGCAGTCTCGATTATTTCAGGCTGCAGGTCGGAATATAGTAAGCCCGATCTTAAAGTCAGGGGTATAATATCCTTCAGGGTTATAATAGTAATAACTCTAAATATAATTAAAGCTATAACGTACTCCACAAGCGAGTCGCGCACACAAGCGAGTCGCGCACTTTTAACCACTACGCATACACAATCT
>WOFQ01000142.1:0-27719 GCA_012184525.1 Xenoacremonium recifei | reverse complement strand
TTTCGCATCGATATCCTCTCGCCCATCATGGCGAATACTATCACAGTAATGCCGGCCGAGTTTCAGGGCAGTTTCTACTCCCCAGATATGCTGGAGAACATCTGGAAGCAGTGCTTCGAGTCGCAGATGAATCCCTTCATTTCGATTCTCTGTATTGATGGATCTCTGTATCGAATGCTCGACGCTGGTGCTAAACGATATATCGCGCTGCGATTTATGTGAGTCTTGAATGCCTGAATTTCGTCTCTCATCACTTCTTGAATGCTTACAAACGTCTAGGGAGCATGTTCCTGAACAAGTCATGTACTGCATCGACGGCACAGGCATTGATCGAGTTTATCTCGGTGCGCCTCGTCATTTCGTGACGGGTCAGGGGATGGTTTTGAGTCCGGCGGGATCCGATCCCATTTGGATCATGCGGCCGATGGTGCCGGCTGGAGATGCTTCTTCTTCTTCTACTTCATCTTCATCTGCTTCTGCTCAGTCTCAGTCTGCTTCCTCGGCTTCCTTTCGCATCCCCCGCCCCCCAAACGCCTACATTCTCTACCGCAAGGAGCGCCACCACTTGATCAAGGACGCCAATCCGGGCATTACCAACAATGAGATCTGTAAGAAGTCGCTGATCATTCAAGTCACATTCATGCTAATGTTTATCGGTATCTTTTAGCCCAAATCCTCGGCAAAGCCTGGAACATCGAGTCTCGCGAGATTCGATTCAAGTACAAGGAAATGGCCGACCGCATTAAAAATGCGCTCCTCAAGAAATATCCGCATTATAAATATTGTCCGCGAAGACCGTGTGAGCGGCGAAGACGGGCGAGACAGTCAGGAAACATCGAGAATATTGCAAGCATTGGGACTTTCGAGGCGAATGCAGGCATTCTTGGGAATATCGACTTCAATGCCAACATTCAGCCTAGCAATGAGAATTGATTGAGATACGGATGGCAATCGTGGAGCGCAGAAGTTGCAGAATCCTTTCTTTGATTTTCCTGTAGTTTTAGACGCAAATAGGTAGTCGGAATCAGAGAATACAGACAAAAAAATTGAGAATCGAAAAGTTGTCTGACAGTCTCCACAACGCCAAATATGAGTCGGGTGAGAGTTAGTGTCTGACTTACTGTAAGTCCCCACTCGCTATCAAAACGGAAGGTGAGGTTTGGGTGAAAGTAATCGGAAGGTGAACCTAATGTGAGTCTGGGGTAAGAAGTTGGATCTGGCGTGTGATAACGCTATCCTAAAACGGACAGGCATCATATAACTATTAAAGTATACAATTAATCTAGAGGTGTCAGCAGGGCATGCAGGTTAGCAGGGCATTTCATAAACTATCTCAAGCCAAAGCCGAAACCCACGTCTCGGCTGACAGAGTTTATCTTCAGAGTGGAGGCTGCCTAAGCCAGTTCGAGACAAGTTGCGGAGAGAGCGTTGCACACGTGGGAAGCGCATGGTTCGGAAGCTAGGCACCGTTTATAGTTTAAACTCCAGCTACTGCGCCCGGGGAAGCTAAGCCCTGTTCCGGAACAGGATCGGCACGTATAGCGCAGGCTATTTGAACTCTAGTTAGTCTCGGAAGGTTTAAGTCGGCGCGAAGGCATTAAAGAAAGGGAGTAGATAGGATAGGAAGACTAGGGGTAGGGCTAAATACTTATTAAGCCCTATATAGTGCCTGCAGTTTCAGCTTTATATTCTAGTACTATTTATAGAGATAAGTTAACATAAAGGTAGATAAAGTAATAAAATATAATAAATAGTAAAGCTAAGCTTTAAAATATCTTATAAATATTATATTAAATTAATTAAGTTTATAATTTAAAAAGAAAATAAAATAATATAAAATTAAATTTTATAATTCTTTTAAATTATATTAGAAGTAGTTTTATCTTATATATAAGAGGAAGATATAATATAGAGTAAATCTAGACTTAAATTATTATAGGGTTCTATAAAAAGCAGTTAATTCTTAATATAATGGTTATTTTATATTAATATTAAGACTAAAACTTAGCTTTTTAAGCTTTTATAAGTAGGATATTATAAATAAATAAGGATAATATTATTATAAATTTATAACTCTTTTAAATAATAATTATTATAACCCTTAAGACTTAAAATATTAAAATAGTTTATAATTTAGAGACCTCTCTAAGATAGCCTTATTATAATACTTCCTTTTTTATATTTAATATCCTAATAGAGTAAAGCTATATTAAATAATATTATCCTTTAAATTTCTTTAGCCTTTATTTATTAAGATTTATAATAATAAGTTTTTATAATTATAATATAATTATAGTATTAATAAAATATTAAAATATTTAATTATATATTATTTTTTTCTTTTTTATTAATTACTTTTTTTGGACATTTTTTTAAAAAAAAAATTAATATTATAATATTATAAGTATATTTAACGTAAGTATATAGCGAGTGAACCAGTATAGCAAGTGAAACAGTTCTTATCACTAGTAAATCGGATTTTCTAAAAAATTATAAAATTCTTATACTTTAATTAAAATAGCTAGAAACTTTAAAATAGCTTATTTATATGTCACAGGAATAGGCTGACAAGGCTGCGTCACATGATATCAATTGATGACAGGCTGGCCCTGAAGACAGCTGAAACACACACACATACACATGTGAGACCGGAAGACTGGTCTTCCGGTATCGCTGACTGATATGACACACACCTCAAACAACTGACCATTTGATCAAATGCTGATGATCAAAGACCACTCACTTTGTCTCTATTTAACTAGCCTATAGTCGGTCATTGAGTTAGAAATCAAGAGCTGTGTTTCCTTCTGATCTGGGTATCCTCATAATAGGTCTGCTGCATATGATATAATAAGTAATAAAAAAACCTAAAATAAATAAATAATGAAGCTAATTAATAATAAAGAAAGAATTATATAATTAGATATCTTAATACCTTATTAATACCTTAATTATAGTAAGGCTATAAATACTTATTATTATTTATTTTAGTAAATAAAGGCTAAGGAATTCGCAGTTATAATACTAATAAGTATAGCCCTACCTTACTAAGATATTAAATATAGAAGGGGAAGAGTTATAATAGGGCTACCCTAAAGGGGTTATTTAGGTTATAGGATATAGGTTACTCTATTATCCTCACTTTCAGGGTTTATAGTAATTACTATATAGTAAAGTTATAGATTTAGATTTATAGCTATATCGCCCTTATTTAGCTACTGTATTATACCTATAGAAGCTTAGAAGACTAAGCTTTAGTCTTACTATTAATATTAAAGACCTATTATACTAAGGACTGGCTGCCCTTTAGGGAACCCTATAATAATTAATATAAATAAATAGTTAAAATAATTAGTTTTATTTCTCTTTTTTTAGGAATATGTTCTAGAAATTCAAATTAGTAACTAATCTTATTAAAATAAGTATAATAAAATATTTGTCACAGGCCAGGGCCTGGGTCAGGATCACGGCATAGCCGTGATCCAATTCCCTGCCGAATACGACCCCCTTAACTTAGCGTCGTCGGCCTAGCAACTACGAGGCTACTTAGATGCGAGGAAGAAGGCTCGAGCCTTCTCCTCCTTTCCCTTTTCCTTAGCTTTAGATAATCTATTCAATGGCAACAGCTTGTTGAACAAACTCCTGTCCAGCCCCACACAATATTATAAATTAAGTGTTATAATATATTATTTAGTTAAATACTAAATCTTATATATTTCTTAGAAAGAAAAAGTTAGATTAGTATTATTTATTTACCCTGCAGTCCTTAAAAAAAGTTAACTATAAAACCAGCGATACCTAATTTACCTTCTACTATACTAGGTCTCAGGTTTTAGGTCTTAGGTCTTAGGTCTCAGGTCTCAGGTCTCCTCATCCGCAAGGCCTAGCCGCGACTGGCGCCAAAACGTTGAAAAGTCCACATACCTCATCCCTCACTCCAGCTCTCAGCCGCCCGCCAGGCTCAAACCTCTGGCACCCAATAAGCCAATCCCGACGAGATAGAGTAATCAGCTATTAATTCAGAGTCGCAGAGATCCTGCTGTGGTAATACACATTGTGGAGAGCCAAAAGTCAATTAGGAAAAAGCAGAGGATCGCCCCGGAACGAAGACCTGCCTAGAATTCAGACGCTGCGTAACCCCCGCGGAAGGGTTCCAATTGTTCATGCCCCCGAAATTCCTGGCTGAAAACCCAGGTCTCAGTATAGGGTAGGCCATGGTCCTTTGCGGAGTCTGCGACACTGAAAGGCCCATGGAAAAGGTACAGCACGAGGTTCAAGGGGAGAAATGCGACATCGATAAGGTATGTCCGCGGAGGTCGCGGGACAGCACGCGGACACATAATTTAGAGCCCAGCGCTGTGAGGCTGATCACTCGTTGCAGATCACGGCGCTACTGGACGCCCGATGAGCGCATCCTCGCATCTGGACCAATAGGCGGGACGCGCCAGACAGCCTCCCCTAGCTCCTCGGGGGCTGGACGCGAAGTGGACTTTCTGGCTCGCAACTGGATCGTCATTTGACACTGCTCTAACGCGGTACTTGCGGGATACTTTGGATGGAGCTTGGCTTCGGGGTCCATCCATCCATCCATCCATCCCACAACCTCACCTCCACAAACGGCGCCGGAACACGAAGCCGCCTGGCCGGGCACTGTACGGGGCTCGATGGATGCCAACACATCTTCACGCCTTCGCGCCGTCGCCCGACGCCTCCGTCAACCTTCAGTCATTCTCGCTCTCCTCAGCTGGAGCCAGACGGCCGCGGCGCCGGCCTACGCGGGTAAGCCCCCCCTTTCCTCCCCGGCCCTCGCACGCCTCGCAAGCCTCCAACCCTCTCGTCTAGCCTCCAGCCTGCCCCTAAGTTATCTCCGATCTCATGGAGGGTACCACACGCGCCGGACCTTCAGCCACCTACGTCTATTCCTCCTGGTACGAAATCTTGCGCATCTCGCCCAGCCGATGCCGGGCCGCTGACAGTGCGTTCTCCAATTGGAGGATCTCGACCTGTCATGGTGTTAGTGACGATCCTAAGCTTAACTCAACTCACTGAGGCAGTCGCCGTGACGACGACTACACTCTCACGACAGACGACTCACCTGCTGCTCCATCTCGCGAACCTTGAATTCGTGGACCCTGAGCTTTGTGTAGTCTACTTGGTCTTCCTCTTGGCTGCGCTCCTTGATCATGCTCTGCACTTGGCGCACCAGCGATCGGCACGCTGCGCCAACGGCCTTGCTGGCCTGCTCCAGCTTCTCCTGGCTCTGCGATATGAAGCCCGCATTGACTTGGCTGGCCGCGACGAGCTGTGCAGTCGAGGCCGCCACATTGTTGGAGGCCACGATGAGCTGCTCAGGGCTGTTGCGGTTGGAGATGACGCCGTCCGCCGTCTCGATGAGCGTGTTGGTAGACGAGGCCACTGCCTTGGCTGCTGAGATAAGACCCTCCGTCCATCGGTTGTTCTTCTTGTAGAAGGCTGTTCGAGATGATGATCCTCGGCCGGCCTGAACAATCTCCTGTTGTGTCGCTGTAGCGGCCTGGATCAGCTGTGTAATGGCGTTTGTGATTGCTATAGCCGCATCCAGGATCAAGTCATGCACCCTGAGTTCGTATGTCGAATACCCATTATGCGGCTTATTCTTGAGCTTTGCCAGTCATGCTGTAGCAGTGGCGATGGTATCTGCAGCCTTGCTTAACTCTGAGTCGATGACTGACAGAATGATATTCGAGGACTGACGCAGCTGCAAACCCGGAATTTTCGTTAAAGAGGTGAATCTGTTATTCTAGGACTTGGACTTATTAAGAGCAGAGTTTCTAGAATAGATAGGTTACCAGCAGGAGGAGATTATCAGCATAAAGAGGTTGTTCTTACTCTTAGATTCTTGACATAATATCGTCGCTAGTAGACTACCATCACTAATAAAGGTACGGCGTTGCGAGACAGAGGTAGCCAATGAGGTGACGTTCTGGAAAGGAAATTAAACGTCTTGTAAGATAAAGACTGTCGCAGCAGTGAGGTTGGCGGCGGAGGGAAATTATTTTAAAATGAAGCTGATATCAAAATGAGCTTATGGTCAGATAGAGCAGTTGCCAGAAGGAGGTTGTTTTCAGAGCCAAGTCGTCGTCGGAAGGAGGCGATCGTCAGAGGAAGCTGTTGCCGGAAGGAAGCTAGTCTCCGGGGAGAGTTATCGGTGGGTTATTGGCGTCAGAGGAAAGGTATTCTCGGAGGAAACCGGTTATCAAAGTGAAGTTGGTATCAGAGAAAGCTGTTACTCAACAGAAGCTGATCCCTTAGTGAGTTTACTATGAGAAGGAAGTTGTTGTCGAAGAGAACCTATTGACATAAAGAAGTCTTCGTTGGAGGGAAGTTGTCGGTAAGGGGATATTATTGTCAGGAGAAGTTGTTAGAGGAAAGTTGTCGCAGTTGAGTTGTTGCCAGGAGAAGTTATTATCGGGGCATGTTGTTGTCGGGGCGAAGTTGCTGTTAGAGGAAAGTTATTATCAAACGGAGCTTATTGTCAGAAGAAGCTGTTGCCGAAGGAAAGTTGCTGTTGCCGGAGAGTCGTCGTTGGAGAGAAGTCGTTATCGGAGAGAAATTGTCGTCAGGGGAAAGCTATTATCGCAAGCGAGTTATTGTCGCAGGGGAGTTGTTGTCAGGAGGAGTTGTTATTGGGGGAAGTTGTCGTTGGGGGAGTTGTCGTTGGGGGAGTTGTCGTTGGGGGAAGTTGTCGTTGGGGGAGTTGTCGTCAGGGGGAAGTTATTGTCAGAGAGAAGTTATCGTTAAAGGGAAGTTATTGTTAGAGGGAGAATTACAGTCAGAGGAAGACTGCCGTCAGCGATAGGTTGTCGTCGGAGGGGGGTTATTGTGAGAGGAGGCTGTTGTCGAGCGGAGGCTGATGTTCAAGTGAGGCTTTCCGTGAGAGGCTCTCGTGAGGGGTCGAGGGTGGAACTGTCGTCAGTGGGGGGCTGTCATAGGAGGGAAGGTCGGACCGGAAGCGGCCGTGGAGCGAAAAATAATATCCACATGCGGTTATCGTCGGAGGGGGGCGTTATGCGGAGGGCGGCAGCGGTCAATAGGCACTTGCTATCAGAGGCGGGCTGTTGCCAGAGGAAAGTCAGCAACGTGGAAGACAAATATGAACATGAGGTTGTCGTTAGAGGAGGCGCGTGTCGGAGGGAGGTCATCGTCTGCGGGGGATTCTCGCCGGTTCGTCGCATGCAATGTCCTTCTGTAAAGAGTTAGCTGTTAGACTGATATTTAACGAGGGGAAGATTACCAGCGGGGCTGACTTGTTAACGGAAGCAGAATATCGAGCTGCATTCCCTATCTCAATTGAGGTAAGGGAAAGATTAGAATAACAGAAAAGACAACAGGCGAGAAAGGCTGGGTTGAGGTTTAAGCTTACCTGGGGGAGACTGTTGTGGGAGGGAAGGTTTCCCGTGTGCGAAGTTACGTCCAAGCGCAGAGATGCACCAGGGAAGGAAGCGCGCCGGGAAGTGATCGAATCTAACTTAGCAATGGCGAGACGTGCGTTGTCGCCCTCATCCAGACACACGTGATGCTCACCCGCAAGACAGGATGATAGACTCTGCCTCTCTAATTCGAGTCAGTGACAGGGGCAGTTTATACCGTAGACTTCAGCCAAGATAGATACTGCACATGTCAATATCACCACTCCTTCGGGTGCCTGTGCAGGGAGGGCGGTAAGAGCAAGGCAGTCGAGCTGTTCAGCCTGCGGGCAGTTTGAAGTCGGTCATGTTGGTCATCGAGATGGCTGTCGCATCCATCATTGCGCGGAGGTTTGCCTTTCAAACCGCAGTGAGAATGAAAGTTCCGGGGGTCGATGGCTTGTCCTCCTTGTCTGCAGTCTTCGCTATCCTCCTCGCTTGGAGGCTCAGGAGGGCTGATTAGGGTCTTTCGCGGTTTTCCAACCACTGCTTCTGCCTTATCCAGACCGCGCTGACCGGAGCCGTTGGCAGCAGCGATGCTACCGACTCCGTGCTCCGGAGGTCGCCATACTAGTCCCGGTTCTCGGCATCATCCTGAACCCAGCAGACATCATCGCCGCCGTCCTCGGGGAAACCGCCTAAACAGAGTCGTGAGATGCATTATTTTGAGCTGGCGTAGTTGTATAGTCCGGGTAACCTCCGTTGAGCAATGTTATCACCACCCTTGGAAGATATCTCTCTGGGCGCGCTGCGTTGGTCGGCTCATGACCGTCGTCTCAGTGGCCGCACCTGAACTGATTGCTTAGAGGCTAGCAGATACATTAGCATCCTCCCCCTCCCCCTCCCCCTCCCCCCGCTCGCCAATTCAAGGACTACCTACTCACCGCAGTCGCGGGGTTGGGCCTCCATCCCTGGCCTTCGCCGGTGAGTTCGGGCTTATGAACCCTATGGATGTTGCCTCCCTGTACGGCCGCGATGGCAGGGGTTCCGAGTCAGAGCGGTTCGCCTGTGGCTCGTGATTCGATGATGAAGCAGCAGACCCGGGGCGTATTGTTTGTTATTCCTGGGCCGTGAGAGGTCGTGACGGCGGGGGCAAACATTCAGGGTTAGGGGGAATAAGCTGAAGGATAGCCAGATGGCTGTTGGGGGCGTGCGCGCCTGTCGATATGCGGAGGTTCCATCGAGGATCGATTCGGCGATCTGCAAGATAGGGGTGTGGCAGACTGAGTGGCGAGGTACACTGAACTGTCGGTAAGCATCGTAGAATGGAAGGGCTTCTCGTACACCGGGCTTACCGTAGGATGCGCGAGAGGCTTTCGTCTACCTCGGGGGCGAGGCTGGGCGAAACGCCGAAGGATAAAGGCGACAGGTCGAGATGTGTGGCTGAGCGGGAAAAGAGATCCGCGAGGGCGGAGGAAAGCAAACCGTCAGCGCGAAGCGACGAGTCGAACAAGAACGAATGGACATGCCTTAGGTAAACTATTTGACAAAGGTGTGAGGAATGATGAAATAATAGACGCTGAGTCGGGCCTGTGAGACTCGGGAGATCCGCTGAAGGGTACATGGAGCAGCAGAAGCTTGAGGTGGTTGTAAGAGGAAGCGATTTCGGGCAAATGCTGCGAGCAAGAGTCCACCAGAAGGACCGATTATAGCTCAGATATCAGCAACTTCCTTCTGCCTTTCCTTCGCTGAATTTCCTGCCCGCTCATTGGCCCAAAGCCCAGAGGCCTGTTGCTAACGCAGCCCCGGGCTACACATTAAATCACAGAGGTTTGCCAAGCAGGCCGGAGGCGGCTTTCATATGTTTTCCTTCTTCAAGACGCACTCACTCGACCCTTCTCCGCGCTCCGTTCTTCACCACACCCCCCACCACCCCAAAACCTCCTCCTACAACGCAGTCATCCCCCAGACCTCATTTTACGAGGCCGTCAAATCCAACGCGCCGTTCGACACAGCCGCGAGAGCAAAGAAACCTGAAATCCCTAGCAGACGCGTGCGACCCTATCCAGTCTATCCCGACCTTCTCTCTCTCGGTCGGCGAGAAGCGAGACCAGCCTCTCAAAGCAGGCTGTTCACCTTGCCGCCGGCCTTCACTTTCGAGAGGTATACCAGAGGCTTCCAACCCATTCGATAATGACAGGATCTCCGAGTTAGCGAACCAGACGCAGCGAAACCCGAAGCTCAGCCTACGAGCACAATATCTCGACCACCAGCTGACTCGCGATCCGTCTCAAGAAGCTGCAAATACAGCAGAACCCCAGACGACCCCGGTAAGACACTCGCCTCATCCGCCTTCCAACCTGCCTCGCACCACAATGACGATACTCCCGCAGCTACTGACATCCCCATACAGCCGTCGCCCGACCGCTTGACCCCCGTGCGCTCTCGATCCGCGAGGAATCCAGCGATAAGCAACCTCGCCAAGCTATATCGCCCCTACCAGTCGTCACCCTAGAACCCACCCTCCACGTGAGCCACTGACATCGACCGAGATCAAGATGGCTGGGCCACCTCATATGTATTACCCTCCCGGCTTCGGCGATAGGATGCCCTACCCCGGCGATATATATTCGCTTTTCAATAGAAGCGCGCACAACTTCGAGGAAGTCCCTACCCCCGATCAGGCTACTGTTGTAGATACGGCAACCGGCATATTCAACGACATCAGCGACGCACTCCAGCATGGAGCCGCTCTTGAATTCGAGACCAAGAGCGCGGTGAACCGGCTCTTTCAGGTCGAGGAGCAACGCTACGCGGCCGTCGGTTCAAAGATCCTGCCAGGGATGAAGCGACGCCTCCTGCCGCATGAGCTCACGATACTCTATCAGCTCATTCAAGGCGTCAAGCATGAAGATGGACCTTCCGGTCTTTGCCTACCCCAGCCCGCCGATCACCGCCTATTCGACAGCCACATGCTGCTCTCCCTCTGTGCCGTCATCCGCCTCGGACACCTGATCCAACATCACATCGAGAAAAACCGCCCGGACCACCTGAGCGGCCTAATCCCCGATGAAGAGTGCAAATGGAGTCGACGATTCGGGCTGCAGTGTCTGTGTGAGAAGGACAACATCCTCCGAGGGTTCATCGAAGCCCTCCCGTGTGGTCCCACCCTCCTCCTAGTTCCCGATGGAACTCTCGACAGTTGGCAGAGCCGAGTCAAAGAGGAGCTGGCTCCCGTCCTCGAACACTTTCCGCGCCGCTTCCTAAGGACCCCATTTCTGACTCCAGTTACCGAAACGATACGGGGCCTAGCGACTGCGCCTCAGTCTCCGACCGGACACGCTGGCATCGCGCTCAAGGCCCTCTTTGCAACAGACATCAAGGTCTCATCCTGCAACACCGCCCGCGGCTCTAACATCGATGACTTCCTCGACAAGCCAGCAGGGTTCTTCGAGGACCCGGTTTCGATCGAATATGTGCCTAGTCGTACGTCAGAGGATTTCGGCAGCCAGATCATCCTCTTGCTCGAAAGGGGATCCTTCCGCGCGGAGTCCGCCCACACCTATCCGCGACGACAGCCTGTCGCAACGACAGCGACCCTACACATGCACGGCAAGACACCTACCCAGGCAAAAGTGATAATGCCCCTGACCGTCGGCTGTATCCTCTCCGACGAGCGACTGGAGGATTGTCGTGGGACTCCCAAGCACCAGGCTCCTAAGCACCACCATATACTTCAGCGGCTCATGGCACAATACCCGGGTCAAGTGACACAGCCACCAACTCATCATCGAGTCTTCCTCTTCGGGGTGTCCCTCTTCTCCGACGGAATGCCAAGCCTCAGGTCGGTCTATTCAGCCATTCAGCCGAATAGAGACTGTCGAGAGGAGTTCCAGAAGCTCGAGTTAGCCCTCGTGCGCTGGATTTACGAAAAACGCTCTCCGCCCCCTGTCCACATACGAGGGGAACCCGCGTCCGAGAAGCCCGAGGGCCAGCTTGAGCGCTATATCGATATGCTGCGGATGTTCTATATCTGCCGGGGCCCTGGGGTTTCATATCTTGGCCAACTGACTGTCAAAAACCCGAAGACCGATGCACAACAAGTTTCGACCTCCTACCTGCTGCCCGGACAATTTGACACTGCACAAAGGCGATTAGTGTCGGTTGTCGTAACGCAGCTTCGAGAGTGGAGAGAGAAGGGCAAGCACTGGGATGAGTTTCTACGCAGCAACAAGGACTTCAGAACCCTGACCAGAGCTGCCTGGTGCCCGGAGGTCTTGGGCAAGGAGGACGCAGAGAGCGAGGACATCGACTGGATGTACGTGGAGCTGAGTCGCATCATCAAGAAAGCTGCCAACAGGGCCAGCCTTACACAGCGTCGCAAGTCGTCCCAACATGTGGTGATCTTCTGCCAGGATAAAGAGACAGCCGACCTCATATCCCGATTTGGAAGGCAAAACTGGGCCGGTTTCGCTGAGGTTTACTGTATAACGACATGGCCGGACCAGGAGAGGGACCAATTGCTGCGGAAGCTTGGCGACCAGGCCGCCACGCAGCCCCAAAAGAGCATCGTTGTTCTCACCACGCTCGCCCCTCAACCCAGAGTGCGAGATGCGCTGGCCTTTGCCAGCGTCATAGTTATCGCAGCACAGCCGGTGCGGACGGCCGATATCCCGGAATCGCTCTCCCCTTTCCTCTACGACGGTCGTGAGGGTATCCTCAGTGTACACCAACTCGCGAGACAAGATAATCTAGCCCTGAAAATCCTTCGCCTCCCCGAACACCACCGAGCCGGCGAGATACATCGCCAGTTGGTCGAGGCGGCACGGGCTCCGGAGACTGGGACGTCAAGCCTGGGCTCGGCCCCAGACCCCAGCACGGAGTTTTGAGACTCAAGACGAGAAAGGATCAGGAGATTCCTCAGTCCCTGTAAGCTAATGCTCCTCTATACATGCAATTATTATCGAGAATCCGTCTGACCACGCTCGCAGGAGTAGCACGATCCTACCCTATACCTAATATAAGGAATTAAGCCTCAGGGCTATCCGCATTCTCCCATAGCAGCCCAGCCTCAAGGGACAAGCAGTAGAGGAGTCAGGCTCTCTAATATTAATGCGCGGGAACAATAAATATCATAGAAGTCTAAGTATCAGCCTATAGTCAGAGGAGCTAGATTCATAATATTACTCTATTTGAAAATATTAAGAATAAAACCACCTATATAAGCTATGAAACCTAAAGATGTAATTATATTACTTAGGTTCTAATTAAAATCAGAAGATAAACTTCACACCTTAGTGTGTATATCTTGGTCCATCACCTCTCATACTTGTAGAGAACTGGGCATTAATTATGCTGTTAATCATACTGTTAATATCCCTATAGTGCACCCTGGGTGTGTCGATAAGTAAGGTAACCACCCCTCCCCCTCCACCTTCCCCACAACCTCACAGCCAATAGCACCTTCCAAGAAATCATCCGTCTTCGCGATCCACTTAACACTCACTCGAGACAAGATAACCTTATTCCGACTACCTCAACCCAAATAAATACACTCTCTGTACCCGCTCCCCATCCTGAAGTAGATAACCGAGCCAGATCCGCCTCCAGCTAAGCCTTCTGAAGTAAGGCCACAAGTCCGGCCTCGCGAGCCACCTCCAACATCATATCGTCCTACTTGAAGTGTTGGAAGTTCCAGGCTTCGCATTGGGTCATGACCTGGCCACGCTGCTGCTTCAGACGTGACTGAAGCCTCAACAGCACGCGTGTCATAGTGCCCGCGAGACTCGTCGGTTGCCCCCTCGCATGCGTGGCACCCATTGGTGCGGTCAACCAGCGCATGCGATGCCTGATGATTTTGTCGTGAACCCCTGCGAACTTCATTCCCTATAGCATTCCTGTCAGCATAAGATCATCCCCGATCAATCCCCAGCCCCCAAGTTCGAAGCCCAGTCCAGCCTCTAGTGATGATCTCAAAGGGAAAGGAAGAAGAAGAGAGTTCACTTACTCGGGTCTTGTTCTGCGGTCGGCCCTGTCGGTAAAGATTGCAGTTCGTTGCAGCTGACTTCATCTTATCCGTCCAGTCTAACATCCAAAACTGGTCTACCTCGTCCAAACTCATCGCAGCAGATCGACGATTGCGGCGCCGCTGATAGCAAATATATCGTATTGTATCCGTGATCTTCTGAGGGCCGCATACTCTTTCTCCAGGCGGGCAACCACCCAAGGCCCACGCACACTGGCTGTTCGTCATAGCCAGAAATCTCTGCTGTTTCTGCCGCTCTCCCGAACTGGAGCGCCTTCGCGGACCGCGGGTCATCGTTAACGCGTACTTCGGGATCGGGCCGGCGGGTGTGTTGATTACCTGGTATTTGGCGGTTAGCTTTCGAGCCGGAGAGGCAGCGACGGTCGCAAACAACACCACCAGGAGGATCATGGAACATACCGATGTCCTCTTGGACGGAGCCATCGTGATGTCTACTGGCGCTCGGCCTAAGTGCCGGTAAAGATATTGTCAACGGAGGAAGCGGCTTAGAGACGGGCTGGAGACGATGGCGGCGGGGGGTTCGCTGCAGGTGTGCATACGCGAGAGGGATATTGAGGAGAAGAGGAGGTTGCCTGACGGAAAAGAGTCGAGGCCCCGATAAGCCCTGGAAATGGACCTCTCGCGTGGTGCCTCTCGCCTGCACACTCATCAACCACGGGGAGGCAAACATCCCCTCAACCTGGAACCTTCCACTCCCTCATAAGTCAGTGAATCACGTGCCCAATCCACGAAACCTCCTCGCTGAGCCTCCACCGCCCACAGGCAACAAACATCCCTCCTATTAAGACGTTTGGCTCCATTTATTAACAACGACAACACCAGATTTAAAGGCATACCCGCCCAAGGAACGCGACAAGGATCAAGCGACGAGACCAGCGGCCTCTGCCACCAGAATCCCGTGCCGTGGACGTTCGTACATACCTGAGCCCCGAGGGAGCCTGCTCCAGCCCCTCACACATGAGCTGCCGGATTTGCCCTCTGAACTGACAATATGGCAGCCGCCCTGGACTGTCCACCCGTGACGTCGTGCAGCCGCTTCAACGGCACCGTCATCGCGCATCCGCAGCAGCGGAACCACTGCAGACTCCTGGCCTTCACTTCGACGACATTGCCCGCAGCCTCTCGACATCTCGAGACTCGCAAACTGGACGTACTACCCGCGCAGCAGGAGGCCCTGCCTTCACTGACGCTACCCCCGAACCTCCCCCATCTGCTAACACTCGCATAGCCCTCAGCAGCTCCTCACGGCAACATCTTTTTCGCCGTCAGACATAACTCGATCATACATCTACTATCTGACTGTAGCAGAAATGCCCTCATCCCCACCGGCATCAGTCCTTCAACGGGTCGTCTACCAGCCCCGCGAGCAAGACAGGTAAGTAGCACCGCAACAGTGGCCATCGTGCTGCGCATGACGACGGATGTGCCAATATGAGCCGGATGTTCTGATTTGCCTAGCCGTAGAGCCTCCCAGATTGCTTCGTCCCGACAGCCAAATACTCTATAGGTTACTGCTCAGCATCCACCGCGCGAGGGTGGAGAAAAGCCTCAAAGCTCTCCTATTAGGGACATTCACGAGAGGTACGTCAAGGAGTCCTCTGTCCTTGCTGTTCCACTCGTGTTTATACGTGCCGAGACTGTGGTCTGAAACCCCGATCTGACGCATGATGAAGGCATCGCACGACACTCGATTATATCACGTACAGAGTCCAGTCCCTTGGCCCCGAGGCACCAGCCGCGCCCGGCTCGAACTTGGCGTGCCTCTCGGACTTCCTCATAAGCTATGCAGAGCACCCCCCCGGCCCATATTAGTTCAGCTTCGATAAGCTTTTGGTCAAGATCTGGCCCGAGACAACGGCAGCTCAACCTAGGACACCGACTATACTCTGCCCATTCCCGACAACAAACTGTTTCGCAGTAGTAGCCGACGCTGGGGGGTTCCATTCTTACCTGTGCAGCCTGAAGAGTTACATCAATAGGAAGACCCCTCTCGAGCCTCTCAACATCCTCGAGTATACCACAAGCCTGCAAACTACCATCTGTGTCAGCACATCACTCCCTCCGCCTCCTGCCGGCTGTCATTATATAGTGGACGACAAAAAGATGCTCGAGAGCCGCAACTATTAAGATGCAGATATAATAGATCCCAGTGGGAGAAGGTTGACCGAACTAAGTGTGCCAGACGGTGGAAGCTCGGAGGATATCGAAATAACATAAAAGAAGGCGTAACCATACCAACCTTAACCCTCCCCCTTCCTTTTTGTCCCCCTTTCCTTCCCCTATCATAGACCTTTGCTACTTCTCTTCAGCAAATCAGCTCAAGTCTAGCAATGTTGAGATATTATATTAAACCCCTTGTCGTTATATAGCTGCACTATGCATATTGTTCACGCCCAACCCACTAGGCCGGCATATCAACACATTCAGCACCTGTTCCCTCAGCTCCGATAAACCCCCATCGCTTCAGACGCTGGGACTAGTTATTTCCGGAAAGATGTGGACGCTGAAAAGCTCAAAGACCCAGCAAATAACGGGCGTGTACTAAGGCACACCAGCCTCTCAGAAGCCCCTCAGTTTATTTAAAGTCCAGTCACCCCAGGGCATATTCACATCGAACTACCTTACCACAGCCATTATAATGCCGTCTTCATTCACTCGACCTGATCCCGGGCTGTGAGTCTAACGGGGAGGTCAATTGGCTGGACCCCCCGCTGTCTGCCGCATTTTGCCTCCTCCCTTCGCATGCATCGAGCAGCCCGTTAGGTGTCCCCTGAGTTCAATCATTATCACTACCCCGACCACGCATCGCCATACCGGCGGTACGCCACTCTAAGCACCCTGACTGCATTATCCCGATTACACCAGTTGCCAGACTAGACCGTTCCCTGGCTCAGGTATCAGTTCTCGCTCCCGAGGACCGTGTCAACCCACACACAACGCGAGGGCGACAGCCACACGGCCTCCTGCACCACCCTCAGCAGTCACCGTCGGTTGCTTATCTCGCGCCTCGCCGACATCTTCAGCAGCTGCTTACCTGGAGCAGACTCACGCGGTAGTGCCACCTTCCTCCCCACGAGAGTAGAACTGACTCGCAATAGCCTCCCGTCCTGTCAGCCCACAGAAGCCCATATTCAGACCTGCAACGAGCACCTGCGGCCTCCCGACCGCCCGAATATTACGAAACCCCCCAGCCCGAGTTAAACGCAGGGCCGCCCGTAGCTCGAGTACCTACCCGAGGCGAATCAGAAACGCACACACTACTCCCTGGTGGTCATGCTATCACTGCACGCTGACACAGCCTTACTGACTCTGAGAGAATAGGACAGGACTTCTTCCCACAACCATAACCGCCCGTCCCCCATGGAGCCTCAATATTCCTCGACATGCACACCCACGCCGCTACAAGACCTCATCCTCATGCAACCGATGCACCAGAGCGAGCCAGGTTGGTCCATCTATAAAGATACCTTTACCGATATATTCACCATCCGCAGCCACGAGGACAGGACTCCCCAGCATGCCGGTGTATAACACTACCATCTGAGCTACGACCGGTTTCTCAAATAGCTTTTACCCCTCGGCACGCTGACGGAGCAGTCGATACTAATATGCACCCTCACCAGCAGCCAAAACAGAGACGACGGGCACCGTCGCACTGACACCGTTGAAACCAGGGACCGGGACTCACTTGGGGTGGCCTTTCTTCGTCTCTCCTTGACATTGGCATACAACAAATGGCTCCTACAGGAGAGCCCATTCACCCTCGAGTGCTCCTTTCAGAGCATGGCAGCTGCCCTTCCGTCACCCCAGACAGCCCCCCTATTGCTCCCGGAGCCCGAGGTAGTCCATGCCTCTCCCGGGGACGAGGATGTCAATCGCGAGGCCATCCCCAGCGACGAACCCGAGGTGATCGTCGTATCAGATGACGACGAGCCGGCCATAGATGGCGCCGAGGCCGAGGACGATGAGATGGACGAGATCGTCAGCGACGACGATGACGACGCTGACAAAGATGATGACGGCGAGCCGGTCGAGGTTGAAAACCCCAACCCGGAGGAGCACCCTGCCGTCTAGAACCTGATGGGCTCCGTCCGCGAAATCCCCTTCCTCGAACCGTCGGAGCTACCCGGACTCCGCCGACTCTTCCAACTAGAGCATGATGACGATTATCGCTATCTTGGCGAGAAGTGTCTCCCGGGAACAAATTTTCGGCTGCGGCCGCATCAACTGGCGTTCCTCTACCGCTATATTACCCGACTCCAAGAACATACCGACCTCTGCGGGCAGTACCTGGCAGACAGCATGGGTCTCGGGAAGACAGAGGCGAGCATCGCCCTCTGTATCCTGTTACGCATTGCTCAGCTTATGCGCAAGCACTGGAGGGATTACCCTGAAGAGCATCCCCGGGTCACGGGCGAGGAGCGGTGCAGATATAGCGAGAAATTCGGCCTGCAGTGTCTGTGTGAGCGGGACAACCCGCTCCGGGCGATTTACAGGAGGCTCCATCCTGGCCTAATATACATTATTATGCCGAAGGCTCTTATTGAAACGTGGGAGACGCGCATCGCGGCCTCTCTCCGACCACGAGCCGATGCTCCCGAGGGCAACCCGCTTCAGAGATATCCCCTCCTCCGGCCATGTGTTTTCGATCAGGACTCGGCAAGTCTGAAGGCAATCCCAAGCAAGTATAAGGCTCAATACGACCCTCTACCGAGAGGCTTGGGGATTGAAAGCCTGTACACGACTGTCACGGTCACCCCGACGACTATAAAGATGGGCGGGTCGAAGAAGCCTCCTACCTACCTCCCGGACGCCATTAAACATATCCACCAGAGGAACAACGAGAGCGTCAGGATAGAGTATAAGGCAAAAGAGCATAGCGCTCACGAGTATGATGATCTCTTGGTGCTGATAGGTCGCGAGTGGCTCGGCCTTCATTATGGCAACCAATCCACGAAAGGGCCTAAGGTGAAGCTCAAGCATGAAACGAGAATCGTTCCGGTTGTCGTCCCTCTACCTCTTCAAATGAAGTTCGTCGTTTCAGACGAGCACCATGGCGTCCATTCACGAAACGCAAACTACACAAAGTTCCTCCTTGCCGCGCAGCAGTACTCGGTCAACCCGAATGGAGACAGGGCTCGCCCGCTATTCCTGCTCCTCAGCGCAACCCCGATCAGCGATGACCCTTTATCCATTGCGTCGTCGTACGAGCTGCTCCAGACTAATGCGTCCCTATATCGACTGTTCAAGGAGAAGCTCGACAGGTTCAATCTGCCTCTGAAGAGATCCTTGAAGGATGTCAATGCGCCTGGGCGACAACTCGACTTGTCTCGGGTGATAGAGCATATGCCGGCCGTCTCGGCGACACTGAGGGAATTCATGATAAGCCGAGGAGTTGAATCGCCTTACCTGGACAACAGACGCCTGACCGATAACCGCCCGCCGCTCATCAAGCATGTCCATGAGTTCCGGACCCGGGAGAACATCATTGCCCTCCAGAACATGACCAATATAGCTCATCAACAACTCCAGGCTCAGCAAGAACAGCGGAGGGACAAGGACAAGGACGCCGGAAACATTGACAAGCTCATAGACACATATCAGAAGATCAGGAGTTTCCATACAATACTCTGTGCAGCCTCCTGTCCTACTCTGCTGGGGCTGCTCGAGCAGGACAGCCTATTCCCACATGACGGCTCAAAGGTCAATGAGGACCTAAAACTCGGCAGCAAGAGCAAGCTACGACGGCATGCCCAGGAGTATGGCGCCGATGACGATATGTATGAGTACATGACTCGCGTCGCCAGGGCTGCATCCACCGGCAAGGGCGCGCCGGCATTACAGGCGGCGGAGGAGACGACCGACCCGCGTCATATCATCGTCTTCGCAGATAAGCCCTTCGTCGCAACGGTGCTGTATCTGTATGCAAAGCACAGGTGGCATGACTTCGCGAACGCGCACCTTATATGCTCTGAGGAAATGGGCCCGGACAGGCGATCCGTGAAGGTGTGGGAGATCGCTGCCGAGGCTTCAGCGTCGACCGACAAGAGCATCGTGATCTTTACGACTCACGGGACGCTGGGTACGGGGCTGGACACCTTGAAGTTCGCCAGCATCGTCATCTTCGTCGGTGAACCCTTCAAGTCATCGAGTAAGCCCCAGTCGCTGGAGCGGGTGCATCGCGACGGGCAGACAAGAACCGTCCACTTGCACGAGCTGATCCGGTCGGATAACGAAGCTATAAAGCTCCTGAGACACCGCAACTCCTGTAAGACCCAGGTCTTCCACTCGACCCTGGCACCGAGAGAACCGGAGCAGCAGGAGTAGCATCCCGCGCACCACTGACCGCACCGGGCTGGGCGCCTTATCGACTGCGACGGGAGCTGGAGAGGCTGCGAGGGAGATGGCACGGAGGGACAGGTGGGCATTGCAGCGGTTTCGGCGGAGGGAACTTGATGCAGGGTGTAATACTTGGCATAACTCGGCGGACCTGGCTAGCGGGGATGAGCACGGAGACATGTCTGCAATAAGAGCTACTTGATACCTAAAGATGACGGCAGCCCCCCCAGCACTATTAACCCTAATGAACTAGTAACCGATATGATGCTGCTGTAGATTCCAGCTGATTATAGATGTCTTAAGTGGGTTACAACGGTGCAGGTTCCCTCCTCCCCTCTGACCAGCCTCCCTTGTCTGGGTCTCACAAAGCATCTCAGCTCAGCCCCGGGGGAGCGATGGTCGGCTGTCCGCTGCGGATTCCCTCTATCGCTGTCTTTCTTGTCCGTCGTGGGCCGAGGACGCAGTGGGAGGCTGAGGCGCAGCCTTCCGGTAGCGCGAGCGGCCTGAGTACCGACAGACACACCGGGCGTCTCACGCCGAGACACCCTTCGGCTGAGCCTCGCCGGCATTTCGTGACTCGGGTCGAGCGTAGTTGAGCTGGGGAAGAAGCTATCCTATATATCCACCCTCGGGTTACTGTTGCTCAGAGATCGCTTCCGCGTAGGAGAACGAGAGTCCCCTGTCTCCCACAACCACCTCTGGGGGCTTCGTCTCGCCGTGCCCCCCTCCAGTACCGCGCTGGGAGACGTCGAAAGCGAGGTCGGTGTCCGGTGGGAGGATAGGGAGGATAGGGGGCTGAGGTCGATCAGCTCGGGTGAGAATGAAGTCGATTGGAGGAGAGCACACTGCCAGTGTGGTCCTGCTTCTCAGAAACGTCGAGCGCGCAATAGCATTCCCCGCTATGAGGCATCAGTATAACCCTGAGTTGCTGCAACCGACAGGATGCGGTATTCCTTACCCAGAGGGCAAGGGGAGGGAAGGGGGGAGGGGTTCAAGTATATTACCTTCTTTGCTATGAATAGGGGTTTTGCCGCAGGGGATGTCCCTGACCGAAGGAAGAGAAATAGGCTCTCCTCGAGATGAAGTTTCTGCAGCAGAGAAACGATACTGAACATCTATGCGCGGCTTTCATCGCGGGCCATAACCCTACCGGAGAGACCAAATAACCAATCTTAATATGATTCACGAATGCAGGTTCGTGAGCGAGGGGAAGGCACATGGGCAGGTCCGGGAAGGTGCCATGACTACCTTATAAAACGACAGTCGGGAAGAAGAGCTGCTTGGCTCTTCCTCATCAACAGCGGTCCTAATGCTCGAGTCTACCCCCCATCGCCCATCATGACTGCAAGCAACTCCGGGCTGACCCTCCGGCTCAACTCGCCCCGTCACCGGCCCCAGTGAATGAGTATCGGCTGCAACGACGTCACCACCTGCGTTCACTGCATATCTCGTTATCACCGCGATAAGAGCTTCGAGTGTCACACCGGCTACCTACATCGCCTCCTCACTCACTCATCCTCCGCTCACGCACATTTCTCCCGTTCACACGCACCTCCGTCTCTCGCACGCCGGTGCTCGTGCCTCGGCCAGTCCTTCCTGTGTATATCATATCAACGGATTCGCCTGGAAAGAGTTCAGCTGACACGACGACATCCTTCTTCCCCTCCCGCGTACCTCTTCTTACCGACAGCTGCCCTGTTCAAGGCTATATCCTCGCTACCGTGACGAGCCAGCGCATGCCGCAATGGAGGACCCCAGGAGATAGTCTCTCCGGTACGGCCCTATGCTCCCCCAGCCCTTAAATAGATGGGATGCTAACCGAGGATGCCTACAGGACACAGCGCCCAACCCGCAATCATCAACTACCCCCCCGACCCGACCATCAGACAAGCCGCCGACCACGCAATGGCGCCGCTGCTGGGTGAGTAAAGCTAGCCGGGTCCTTCTCCGAGTTGCTGGCTGACGACTTGCCCGCTAATCAGAAACCCGTCCCCAACCAGGCCTACGCCTCCCAACCGCACCCGCAACCGCAACGGCGATTCCGTCACGTTTGGCGTAGAGCTTGAGTTCCGTTGCCTGCCTGCGAGACTCCACGAAGATGTGTCAGACGACGACCGCGAACGCAATGCATGTAATAAGCTGTACAGTACCCTGGCGCAAGCCCTCCAGCAACAAGGCCTCCCGTCCGGGTTTCAATTCCTGGGCACCTTCGAGGGTGGTGAGCTCAGAGCAGAGCTCGACCGTCTATCACGGCAGGGGACCACGCTCGACGAAGGCCACGTCATCCGGGCACTGGGCCTGTTGAGCCAGCAACGCCTCTTGTTCACGTTGCTGCTGTTCCATCAATCGGCGCTGCTGCTCTTCAAAGTCCCGCTGGGCCTGCAGTTGAGCCTGTTGTTGGGCCAAAAGCGCAGCCTGCTGCTGCTCCTCCAAAACTCGCTGTTGTTCTTCATACTCGCGGTTTTGTCGGTCCAGCTCGCTCTTCCAGAACTCGTTGATCTCGTCTGGCTCCTCGTGCTTTGGTTGCGGGGGAGGAGACGGCTGTTTCTCGATTTCTTTCTTCGGCCGAGCTGGAAGGGCAGGGGCTTCGTCGTCTTCGGCGAGGAGGTTCGGCGGATCTTGCGGTAGTTTTGGGACCGTGATAAGGCTCGTAAGGTACCGTAGGTTTGAACACTCGTAGTAGAACTTGACCAGACGGTAATGTTGAGCATTGTATCTTTCGCGGAGTGGCTCCAGTGCTTCGTCGTCGCCCGTAGCTAGAGGACTTGTTAGCAAAGCGCCAAGGGAGGTGATTGGCAAAATACGCACTTGTATGCATCGCGCGCAGCATGCTCGTGATGAACTTGTAGATTCCGTAGCTCTCCTGCACGAGGGGAACAAGCGCCGTAATACGGCACTCGTTGTTCCCGACATTCCGGAAGTGCGAAAAGATCAGCTTCTAGAACTGCTCGATCTTATCTTGCAGGATCATGAGATCAGAGATGGTCTCGTAACCCTCGTTCGGGTCGTTGATGGCCTTCAGACTCAGGTATTCTTCGTACTCGAAAGTTCCGTTGAACTCCGGGTGCTGGTGGTGGAAGGAGAGCTTCGCAAGAAGGTAGTAAACGTATTCTCGGATCAGAGGTGCGTATCCGCGCATCCCCTCGCCGCTCATGCCCCGATTCAAGCTATTAATCCAGCCTCGATTGGCTATCGCCTCCTTTAGCGCACTGGGGTGGCCTTCCTGAAGCACCTTGTGGATCGTGATGAGGGCCTTGAAGGTCTGGACTTCGTCGGCGAGGATAGGTTGCCTGTTCAATGTTTAGGGTCGATCGCTTCGCCAGCACGAGTCGCGAGACTTACACCTTGATGCCGGCCCAAAAGGCCGCCGAGGACCGGTGGTCCCAGGTGTAAACGATGCATGCTCGAACGTGTTTGCGTTTGGGAGAAATCTCCTCGCTGTTCGTGGCCTTTTTAATGTTGATCGCTAGCTCCTGATCGGTCCTGTTGCGCAAGAGCGAGTTAGCGCACCTTCCTCAAAGTCGAGCTTCCATCCAGCTGTGATTCACGCACTTAGTGTGTTCCATGCCACGCGTGGTAGCCATTTTGGTGGTTGAGAGCGAAGCTCTGTGAAGTTGTGTTGATGAAGAATGAAAGGGGGGCACCCGGATAAAGCGCAGCCACTTCTGCGAAGGAAGCCGGAACCACCGGGCAACGAGACCAAAGGTGAAGCTGCAAGATGATTTGGAATGCTTCGCGCAAGGAGGGGAAAAACTGCTCTGCTGCCTTGCCACAATGCCAAGCTGATATTTCGTAGCTGTTATCGTCAGCCTCGGGCGAGAGCTTTCGTGGCTGGGCTGGGCTGCAACAGAGCGTCATACGTGAAGATGCATAAGTGGACCGCGCTAGCACAGTAAGAGGCAGGCGGTGCCGGTATCGGAACAAAGATTATCCGTCAACTGGGTACATCCTGTCGGCACACCAGGCACCTCCCGCTCATCTCCTTGAAGCCCAAGAATACTGCCCATCGCTATGCCTACGATACCAGTCGCTGTGATTCGTCAACACACTCTCATCTTGGTGTTGCATTTGATAATAGCCTCTTATGTCCACACTTAAAGGGCGTCTCAATGGTATCGCGGCAAAGGAAGTTAGGGACTATGGCGAGGGAAATCCGCGTATTGTGAATGCTTTCTTATGCATTGAAGTTCTCCCACAGAATTGGCTACGGCGAAGGCGAAGGCAAAGGCGAAGGATAGATGACTAATGGGCCACGAGTCACGCCTACCCTACAACACTCGTCGAGCCGGCGGCGCAGATCACGGCCACAACCGTTCATAGGTATTTATTGTTGTACGTATATATGCACAAACGCGTTCGATAAACATAATATACCGTGATATAGAAGTGGACTTTGATCTGGACATGAACTGGTGTGCACAATCCGGTTTCAGACCCGGATTAACTTGTTCGAAAATGGGGAAGGGAGGGGATGGGGGAACCCAAAAAAACGTCGAGTCATATTGTGAACCGTTGTTTTCTATTGAAAAGCTCTGGTGACAACCGGGGGACCATTTCCGCATCTGACGTTCCACGCGTGTTCCTTGCGGTTGCAGTTATGGACTTGGAAGCTAGAAAAACTATATATACGCGCATTACCGAGGCCTGTTATATTACAATCCAACATTACGCTCCTTGGACATATGGATGATTACGATTACTTTCGACAACTTGCATTGAGAAACTTTTCCCTAGAAAGCCTCGTCTTGTTTGAAGCTGCTGCGAAAGTAATTCGAGCCCGCTTTCCTGACTTTACACAACCCCCAGGGCTGTATGACAGTGGCACCCTTTCATTTCCATCCCGAGAATGTATAGAGGCTTCAGCAGAGGAGTGTTGCCCAGTATCCGAGGCTGAAGATGAATGGATAGAATACGCAGACGAGCAGTCACGATTAATCGAGCCCTTTGAAGGTGGCTGGGCTTTGTCGACATGGCATTGTGCTGCGGTGGCGAGATAGATGATGAAGCCGTAACACGTTATCTCAAGCTTCTAGAAACCACTTTGGGTGGCAACGAAATTGCTCATGTCCGAGAAATCCGTACAGACGTGAATAAGATAAAAGAAGGTCGCGAAGGACGAGCCATTATACCCTTCAAGTGTAGCAATGGTTGGGCTTTTGCTGTCGCGTACCCGGACTGCGTCCATTGGTATGATAGCCAGGCTGATAGATCTTGGCTGCTGCTGGCCGCTGGTGAATCCCGGCCTATCGCGAGTGGCTGGTATGGCCCAAGGCAATCTTCGTCCAACGATTCAGGGGTCTGCATGCTGCTCGGTATTCGGCTTGTTCTTCAAGGAATTCCGCACCTCAACCAGGTACTGGCGGACAAGTTGTCACAGACATTCCGCTACCGCATACTCATCGAGCTCCTGACCGAGACGCTTGATCCTAGCCAAGAAGAGTTCCATCAAGTCCTCTCGCGGGATTCACCAGACGTCTCTCAGCACTTCTTCAACGATGCATGGCATAGATTGCCGATAGAATATGCCCCAGAGACTAGCGCTGGAGCTCTTACCCCTCCGCCGTCTACTATGATGCAAGATACGCCAGTGGTGCAGTCACGCTTGACACCTTCAGCAACACCTATAGGGCGCCGTCAACTTCCAACCCACTCTTCGACCCGTTCATCCCGAGCGTCCGCAACGTTAGTGACCAATTCTAGACATCGAATAGTGCCGCCCACTGTTAAATACACCAAGGCTCCACGTAAATCTTTCTTTATTTACGAACTGTTATAGATACTTGGCTCCATGATGCGTGTATATCTAATTGCCTTGCTGCTCATTACAACTGTTGATGCTTCGTCCCTTTGCTCAAGAACGGGGCTCTGGATGGCCCAGCCTGGTGACACGGTCATAAGCGGGTCAAGGGAGCTTGGGTTGAGTAGTTATACCGATTTCATCCAATGTGATGCTAGATTGGCCGATGACTTGACGAACATTATCGCTGGCGAGACTTGTACAGTCACCTTCTTACCTGCAGTGACTTCTCTTGCAAGCTGGAAAACAATCAGTGGTACATACTTTCTAGAGCTGAAGGACGAAGCAACCGAGATGCCAAGCTCCACCAAATCTACCAAGACCTTAAGTTCCCTTGAGGCTCGCAAGTCTGGAAAATTGTCTTCCACCTCTGATACGGTCTTGACCGGATATACAGAGGCTCATACAGATACGGAGACTACAGCCACAACTGGACCCCAGCCATCTTCTTTAGCAACGTCCTCTGTAGCGATAGAAACATCTTCCCCTGCTCTTGATAACTCAGCAACGTCGGGCAGCGGTAGATTAGCTCCCTCAACTCTTTCGACTAGAATATCTCAGGAAACCTCAATTTCAGGGACCCAAAGTGAGGACAGTTCCAGAAGCTCAACTCAAACTGCAGGAGGGGGGACGGCAAACCTAAGGTTGTCCCTGGATACAAAAGATACAACGTCATTGGAGTCAGGAACAATAACCGCTGACGCGTCTATAACCACGTCTATTTCTCAAGTAGTACCTGGCACAGCCACAACCAACCAGAAATCAACTGCAACCTCGGAAAATGCAGATGAGACAACTGTGTGCTATGCTTCTAACACAAAGCAAATCACAGTTGACGAGGTTCAGTAAACTTTAGCAAAACGATTCTGCACTGGCCCGGGAAAGAACCCCCCAACGAATGCTACAGAAGATATCATGCAGTCATACTTCACATACAACGGTCCGGACTTCCGAGCTTACGTTTTCGAAATTGAGCGGGTTCCAGATTGCCATTCCGACAGTGATAGTGTACCATGTGAAACTATCATGCGGGCTAACTACAAAGACTGTGGGTAGATATCCTCCACAATGGTACCGCGCTAAGCATGTCTGTTTAGGCAACAATCTTGAACAAGGCGGATATCAGATCAAGGAATGTTTGAAATATTCTTTCCGGCCCTTGGCGTGCACTTTTTGAGTATTACCGATAATATTTAGCAGCGAATACGGGGTATGAATAAGATAGCCATACAATCACTTTACTAGTGACTAGACTTCTCGCTTCGCGAATGTAACTCATGTAGTACAGTAATGGCTAGATCTCTAAGAGTATGAGAGGAGACAGACCAAGATATATACACTAATGAGTAGAGTTTATCTTCTGATTATGAATAGAACCTAAACAGTATAGTTACATCTTCGGGTTTCTTAGCTCATAGATAGTTTTTTGGGGGTTAAGTACTCATAAGCATCTAGCTCCCCTGACTATAGACTAATACTCCGGATAGTGACCGGCTATTCATGTCATGTCTGCTAGCCAGACTGAACATCCTGTGTCTAGGGAAATTGCGTGTGTCGTTTAGTTCCTTTGTACTTGGACAAATTCAAATTTTGAGGTGTTCATCTCTGCAAGTTGCATCCGGTTCCAAAGTCAAAATTTGAAGATACTATGAGTTCTTAATGATCCCTTCTTCGCTTGCCGAAGTCCAAAAAATACTTCCCCCGCGGTCTTGCCTATTTGTTTTCCGTTCAGAAATCCCATTATCTCGCCATTTGGCGATCGGCCTCTAAATGTGCGAAGACTTCGTTTCGGGAGAGAAGAGCATTCTGCATATGCAACAGGCGCTTGGCACGCTTTCCGTTACGTAGCCTGCAGCGCGAAGCTTCGCACCGATGCAACCTGGCGTCACCAGTACATGGCCATGGCCACCGAGAGCTCAGGGAGCACCAGCGTATCATTCCGACGAGACGTCCGCAGGTTCCTGTTGGATCTGGGTCGTTTTCTGAGATCCTGGGCGGTGCTAAGGGGTCTGCTGTTGCTGCCATGTAGGTCGTTGTCCTGCGGATGGGTATGTTGGGTTGAAACCTCGTCCTTAACCCCCCCCCCCCCACCGCCTCCCCCCCCCCCCCCCCCGCCCCGCCCGCCGCCCCGCGCACCCCCCGCCCGACCGCC